>VDFB02018296.1:47833938-47844689 GCA_007258455.2 Sequoia sempervirens
TTTGGATTGCTTGGAGAAAGGAAAATTTTGCTTGGTCTTGAAGGAGTAGGGATTTGGAGCTCATCTTCAAACTTCTCTCATTGTTGGCTTGGATTTGAGGTAGGTTTTACTCTATCTTTATGTGTGTTTTCTTTTCATTTCTTTTACCTCTTTGTATGGAAGTTTGAGAACATGAGTTATATGGGTTGTTGTCCATTTATGTGTCTTTGCATTTCCTTGTGTTGGTTTGGGGTTGTATAGGATAAACTCACCCAATGTGGGAAGAGAATCCTTGTGGGGGATAGGAATGTGTAGGAACCTCTATGGGGAGATTGTTCCTCCTTTGAGAAGGAGAGGCACAAAAAGGGTATGAGTACCCAAAATTGTTTCATGATAGTATGGTGTTTTGGGAAGATTGTTGTATGGAGGATGTATGATATGAAGAGCTTTATTGAATGGGTGGATTGGAGAAAAAGGAGGATTGTGTTGTTGGTTATTTCTACTTGCTAATAGGTCTCCCCATATGGAAGTGATGTCCACCTCTATCCCCATCTTTGGATTTATAAAGAATCCCTAAGTAAATGTGTGAATCTTGGTTGGGAGTATTCTGTTTTGAGCATTGTGGTTTGAAATGGAATTTTGTTCTATTGTTGTGTGTACCTGGTATCTTGGTTACCTCCTAGCTCGGGGGGTGGTTGGTTTTCCAACCCAAGGTTGGGAGGTGAGCACACCCGAATGGCCATGAAAAGAAGTTCTGTGTATTCTCTTGCAGGATGTTGAAGGCTCATAGTTGAAAGTAGTTGTATTCTACTTGGAAAATGAGAAAAGAAAGGGATTAATGTGATCCTTTCCAATGTGATCTGTTGTGGCTGAATGTGTAAGTTTGAAAGACTGTCAAAAAAAAAAATGTGTAACTGAATGTAAATATGGAATCGTGCATTTCATTTATCTTTCAAAAATAAAATCAAAATGAAAGCAACATCATCTAGGCTATTGGGAACAAAGCATCATGTTGTAATCTTTCAAGTGGGATTCTCCCTGTGTACATATATAACATTTCTAAGGTCTGCAGATTTCTTTTCCTGTTCATAGCTGTATTACCAAAATGAAAATTATTGTAAATAGATTATGCAAGTTGTGATTAAAAGAAAATTTCCTTTGAAGTAATGTAAAAAGGTTTTGAAAGGAAATATATGGTCTTCAATGCTCATCTATGTTGCAGTTTGTGGATAGACATTTGAAAGATGAGCTTGTTCCTCTGTATGATCTATGTATAAGAAACAAAAAATGCAATCAGTCTTATTGTTCTTGTCGTGGTAGTGCTTGTTGTAGTAATGCTTACAGTATTAATGATAAAGTCTGTGTGGCTGTCATAAAAAAGTATGTAATCTGTTGTGAGTCTGTAAAATGCAAAATCATTTTACTATCAAGAAAGAAAAAAATTACTACCTATGCCGTGTGGGGAAATGAAATATAGAAATTGACATACTTAGGCTTCCTTGTATGATCCTTTGCTGCAAATCCGTAATGTGCTTGCTTGAAATAAAGACTTGAAGCAAAGCTTACATAAGTGAAATTTATTCTGCAAATGCATTCTGCTAGCATTGTTTTCTCATATATCTTAAAATGATAGCAAATCGATATTCTATGTCTAGTGAATAGATGAAATTCAGCTGCCAAGTGTAAAATAGATTTCTGCAGTATGGTTATTCTGAAAACGTGATTAAAGAGACTGGGCGATAACATAGATTCTCAGTCCCATTAGAATCGGTATGATGAGCCAGTAGATAGTTCCCCAATATATTTATACACATGTAGTATTAGATGGGGTCTCCGTAATACCTCACCTTGTATCGACCTCCTTGTTCAGGTGAGCATCTCTTATCCTTGTTAGAATGGAGCTGCTGCTCTCAGTTTAGAAATGTTAACTCGATCGACTAAAGAAAATCCCCTGTTGAGATGGAAACGCTAAGCCTGTGTTCAAAATTCGACACCAAATTTAACCAGTGATTTCAATTATAAACTGTGGTGCTTGGTAGGCATTGACTTTTGGTTGTGTGGAAAATTTTGGCCTCATACCTTTCACCTCTGCTGCGATTTAGTGGGGTTTACGCCGCTACTCATAAATACTAAAATATATTCTAGCCATAGCCTTGGTAGGCCATGATGGTGTAAGCCTTGTGCGCCTTACAAGTTATTGAAGTGACAACTTGTAGGAAAGTCGTCACAATGTGATGTGTTCCAGACAATTTCATCCGCAGTGTCCTTAAATAGCCTAATCTAGGAATTTGTGGCCCTACCATTAATTAATAAACTGACTTTTCCTGAGATGTCGTTGAAGGAAGACATATCACTTCTCAAGTCGGCGCCATTGCAGCTCATCCCTCAAGTTGGTATTTAATTCTATTCCCAATTGGCTGCGTAGGTAATAGTTTGTCTGAGCGAGTAGTTGGGAAGATGCGACGGGAAGTTATAACTTGACTGTCATAAATGTCGTTGCCCAAGTGAAACAAAGGATCTACTAAAAAGATATGGCAGGTTCATCTAGACGTAAAAGTTGAAGAGCGAACAAAATGATCATTAAATTTTATACTTTTTGTAGCGCTGGCCCTCTGTCATTCCTTAACTGCAAGAATAAATGAGCTTTCACCTCTCTTTTAATTGTCTAAGTAGGAGTAGTTTTTCACATGTGATCTTTCGGTCAATTTATGCACAGTTGCTAATCCTATCATGGTGGTTCATCGGCTATCAATGAGAGATCTGTTGATTTCAAACTTACTTCCGTATAATTAATATTAGTCAAAATAAACATTTCATTAGGCTCTGTGCAGTGTGCTATACCCATATTTCCATGATGTATTCATTATACATAATAGGATATTTAACTAACTATTTATCTGTGATCTCTCAATTTTAATTTGACATTTTAGCAATCTGCACTATTTCTTATCTTCAATTCTTGTAGACAACGAAATATCAATAATACTAAGATTAATATTGTGAGTAATATTTTCACATCAATTAATATTAAAATAGCGAATACATGCCATAGTACAACACAATGGTCATAGCTTGCCTTCAGAGCTGAAGCCATTGCCTACAAACTTTCTGTTAGCTCTCGTGCTAGACGTAGGGTGCCCAGCTTGCATGGTGACAACAATTTTAACGTTACCTACTTCTGTGGTTTAAAATCTTGAGTTTCCAAGCTGACATGCAGCTTCCCACCACTCCTATGACAATATTTTAATAACAAGTATAGAGGTTGTGATATAAAAATTTTAAGCTTTTATCTTAACGATTATATTATTATTATTTTTATTAGCGTAGAATTGTTAATGCTATGCTAGGGCTCCCATTTAATTCGATCAAAACAAATAAATATGGTACTGCCTTGTTTCATTTTCTACAATAGGTTGGGCAGCTAGCTTACTCTAAAACAAGCCTTAATAAATTCCACCTTATGTATATCTTTGGTGTTTAAAATTTTAAAAGGGGGTATTTCATAATCTTAAAAAGTTACACACATTAAAATATATACTTTAAAATAATAGAAAGAGGAGACTCTTAAGTCTAAGAAAGGAAAGGAATCGTGGTATTCTTCTTTTTAAAAAAGACTTAGGTTTAAACTTATTATTTTATATGACATTTATAAAGTATAATAGAAAAGAATTATATATAGCTTCTCATTTATATAAAAATAAATTTTAATTGGGATATTTGCTTTACTTCTCTCTTTATATATATGTATATACATTTTATTATTAATTTTTAAGTGTATACTTGAAAAGGGATATATATTGGGATAATTTTAATGGTATTGTAAATTAAATAATTATTTATCAATTAAAATTGTTTAGGTTAAATAAATTTGATTTGAGAATCTCATGTGAATCACATTTGTATTATTGTTAATATGAACATGTAATTGATTATATCATTAATACTATGGAAAAATAATGCTAATTCTTTTGGGTTTGAAATAATAACATTGTCACCAAAATGATAGACGATCTAAAGATGGGTTAATGATACTTCCATTTTTGTTGTGGAGCATGTTGTCAAAATGAGGTTTGATACCTATAGTCCATTTAAATTCGTTGGAACCTAGCATAACCTTAACCTAGTATTTAGGTCATCCCATCTTTGGTTTAAGGGAGTGCACAATAGATTTTACACACTCGATATCACTTCCTTCCCTTCCTTTTTTCTTAGACGATGTGATGTAAGTGAGGACGGTCATCCATCACCAAGAAATATGTATATGATGATACCATGTGTATGCATCATTAACTCTATGAATGTATTATTTTGGTTTTTAAAAAAAAAAATTGATGGGTGTGCTTTTGCCCTTTGTGCCAAATTTATGGCATTCTGACCATGACACCTCCTCTATAGGGGTTGTGGGTCTCACCATTTCCCTAAGCAAAGAGAATAAACAAGACCCAGATAGATATTGACATGGCTATATAAACCCACATACTCAAATTTATTTGCATAGAGACCCATCAGATAAACAAAACAAGGTTTATCTTAACACATGTAGAACAACCAACACATTGATTTAGAAACTCATTTTTATTTTGAAGGGTATTATTCCTAATTAGGAATCAACAACCAACAAACAACAAACAATAAATAGAAAACAATAATAGAAAAAAACAACACCAAAATTTTAAAGGATTGAACATAAATGATGATAAGCCACAAATAACAAAAACTTTAAAGAGAGGAACAAACGTACCTTTCAAACAAAAGCATCCATGGGAAGATAATTAAATCCTATCTTCTACGTTTTCACCAAGACCATTGTCATGCTCTCTTAGAAATTCCTCCTCAAGAAAGCACCAAATCCCCCCCCCCCCGCCCCCCACCCATCATTTTCTTTACTAACCATAAAAATTCCAAAAAAATAAATCCTAACCCTCTCCCCACCTACCCTCTTTACTAACCATAAAAATTCCAAAAAAATTAATCCTAACCCACTTTCTAACCCTCTCCCCACCTATCCTAACATATTGGTAATTGGTTTATGGCTTCAAATTTTGCCAAATAAACAAAAACAAATTAAAAAGTTCCTAAATAAAATATCCCACTACATGATTGAGTTATGATCCTTTTAATTTAGGGTGAATATATGAAAATTAAAATATAGATGGTCCCCTCTACAATAAATAGAGTATTTTATTTTATTTGTATGGTGAAATCTAGCTAGTGGAAGGAATGTCATTATGTACAATGGAATATATACTCAACTTAGGTGGCAAGGTGATTTGGTATACATGGCATTGACAAGTGGGTCAAGTGGTAGCTAATATGTTTGTTCCACATTGTGAGGTGTATACAAATGATTAGAACATTACATGGTTGTGTGTCTCAAGACTAATATCTCTCATCATTAGATACAAGATCTAAAGGGTACATAACATACAATTAGTAGTTGAAGATCCTATCCTAGTTATTAGTATTATAGATAGTAGTGAATTCTACTACCAAAATATGTGCAAGGAATATTATGTTTGTATTATTGAATATTGGATACACATTTTTGTGTATATTACACTTATAAGGATGAGCCACCAATAGGTGGGTAGAAAATTAGTAAAATTTAGGATATTAATAGAAAATGATATTGAACCAAATATTTATAGCACTAGAAGAATAAAGAGGGGTAATTATTATGTATAAGGTGCTCATAATGCCTTTGTACCACCCATGAATACATATTCAACAATGGATTGAAAAATAAAAATTAAACCAAAAATATAGTGACCTCATAATACATATAAAATCCTGGCCAAAATAAAACCATCAATTTTATAAAATAAAAAATTCAAACCTCCAACTAAAGAATATACCATGGTGTATTCCCCATAACTAACCAAGAAAAACTTTAAAACCCACCCAAATAAGTTGATTCAAAATGGTCATGTTTATAGTCAATAGTAGGTTTCTTTGTGTTGTCAAGATCAATGGTATACTCCAATTCAATCCAAGGTGTATTGTGTTATAAATTATTGTCATTGATGTTAAAAGTTGAAGAAGGAAATTGTTAAAGGTGAAAGGCCACTATATCACTATCCTTTCTCTAGATCTTATAGCTGCCTTCCAACCTCCTTGTATTTGTGCCACCCTTAAAGGAGTTGAAATAAAATATTTTTAAAATTCTTGCTAAGTTTGACTCTCCATATTGGCACCATGTAATGAAGGATAATAAATTTAATTTAAATATTTCCTAATTGGTTGAACTAATTTTAGTGTCTCTTGGAAGATGATACATCACCCTTAATGATCACCCCTTTGTGACTTGAAATTTTTTTAAGGATTTTTTAATTGACCTATGTAAATAACCTCCTTTGGAAGATTTATATAATTTAAATTAAATTATTATAAGACTGACCTAAGTAAAGAATCAACTTTCTTGTGAAGAGGCATTAATAATATATTTAAGAGACAAAAAGTGGAAGGTTTGAAAGCAAGTTTTGCAATGAGATATTAAAATAATTTGTAGCAGATATACAATAGTTTTGGATTTTATTTTAAATATATGGAATAAAAGGAAGATCATTGAAAAAAAAATCTAAAAAATCATCCCATGTAAGACCAAAATATTCTTGAGTATAAAAATATTTTTTTGAACATTTTTGGTGGGGATATTATAGCTAATTTAAGATAAGATTTATGTGGAACATAAAAGTATATTTTTTTATTATAATTATGAAGCACATTAGAGATAATATTATATAGCATATTTAAGAAGAATAATAGAGACAATTTATGAATACTCTATGAAGACTCTATAGTAATATTTATGATGATCTTATGGGAATATCTATGAAGATCTTATGAGAAGAAATTTAGAGTATTTATAAAAGATTCTAAATGTGATCTAAGGAAGAATCATAGCATACATTTCAAGGTGATCTATATAAGTTTTCAAGGATGATTTGAGAAGATTTCTTAGATTGGTTTTTGAGGAAGATAAATACTTTTTTTATTGATGTTGGTGAATCTTATCAAAATATATTAGTTTAAATCTCCATGACTTAGTGCTAGTTTGTAGAGATTGGTCTCTTTAGTAGGTTGGTTCCTGCAAATATTATAAGTAGGGATTTTTTTCTCCAATGGGTTGGTTTCTACAAAGATTGTAAGAGAGGTTTCATATAAGGAAATTTTTTTTGTGGTTTTCACCTATAAGGCTTTTGCACCATAGAAAAAAGTACCCTTTGCTTGACATGGGAATAATTCATGATAAATTGGACTTAATGAGGCCTTGATTCAAGCATTGTGAGGAATTTTATGCACCCACACTAGGTTTTGGACCCTTGCAAATTGAATAACATGTTTTTATTAATGTCATGTAAGGGTGTTGTAAAGTCTTGTAAAGAACTTTCACACTTTTATAGACTTAAGAAATTGGTTTCTCCCTAATTCAACATTATAAAATGTGTTTAATAACATTATCACATCAATTTAGAAGGCTTGTATCTTAAACTTAATGATAAACTAGTTTTGTAATGTGTCCCAAACATTCACATTGGTTCTTGTGCCTTCCTAGGCTATGTGGACCTCCTTTAGTGTTGTAAAGTGTGTTCAAATCACACTTTCACATTGAATTTTGTGTCTCAAGCCCTAATTGACCTTGAAATCATCACTAATAGGACCCTATTAACCCATATTGTGCACTCTAAGGATTAAATTGATCAAATACCTAACAAAGTTGCAATTTAAACCTTATTTCCTTATCTCCTGGCATCTTAGCTATCAAAATAGTCCCTATGGGACCCATTCACCATGCATGGAGAATCAGTCCCATCTAGGTGGGACCCATTCACCATGGGTGGTGAATGAGTCCCATTTGGCCCAATTTTGACCTTTGAGCGAGAAAAAAGTGACATTTAAGTTTATTATTTCTCCATGTCGGCCTGTGATGAGGTATTAACAAGTGAAATAGGTAAATTTCCTATAAATATAAGTCTTTTAACCCTAATTCACATCTCTCATCATTCATTCATCCATTATTCTTCCATCTCAAGTCAAACAACTTAGGGTTTTATCATTTCAAGGTATTAACACATCAATTTTAAGACATTCAAGGACTATTCTTCATGTTTTGTTGTAGAATTTCAAGATAAAACATCATGGAAAGGTAATCAACTCCATTATTGCATGTTTCATTACATTATTTCATCATTTTGGTTTAATTACCTAAAAGGGGTTTGACCAAGGTAAACCCCCATGCCCTAACATTCAACATTTATCTCCCTTCTCTTGTTTGTTCGCAGATTTAGGCATCTTGGAAGCTTATAAATCATTAGGAATCAAGTTGCAAGGTTGATCAAATCTTATCTTCATTCAACAAGTCAAAATATAAACAAAAACTCATTTTTAGGTTCGAAAATCAGAGTTTCAAAAGCGGACACCTATAGGAAGCCAAAGTGCAGACCAAGAGCTCCAGATTCCACCTTTGAATATTCAAAAATTCAAAAGTTCACCATGTGTGGTGAATGAGTCCCACTCCAAGGTTAGTTTTTTGTTTTCTATATTTTTAGATACCCTTTTGTCTGAAATGGGTTCTAGAACAGTTTTACAAAACTAGGACTAATTTGCCCATAATGGAAAATGAGTCCCACCAGGCCTGAAAAATCAACATCAACAGTATTTCAAATGTCATTCCCAGTCTCCATCCATATTTTAGGTGCACACTTTTGGTTTTCTCAAGTTTTGTTACAGTTTGCATTCATTTTTAGGTGTTTATGCAATACACAATGTGTTTCCAAACATTCTTCGTTTCTGTAGTTTCCATTCATTAATCAGTTTATCTTATTAGTTTCTTGCATTCAAACATTGTATCTAGGTATATTGCATCCATATTCCATCCATAATTATATTGACTTTGAATGTAACATGAGCATTTTGGCCTTTCTTTCTCCTTTTAGGTGAAAAACCCTAGAAGTGTTAGAAAGAACTAGGGTGCCAAAAATCTATGTTACATTTTGGTGAACCTTCTTTTTTGAATACCTTCTTTTCTGATTTGGAGTCCATAATACATCTAGCTTTCATTGAGCTCGCATTAGGGTTTGCATTAATTAATTTGCATGCTAGGTTTCAAATTTTGCATTCACATAAACTGCATTTAGGTTGCATTTTTAGCATATAATTTCATATAATTTTTTTCAATTCTACATTTTTCATTTAGGTCTGCATCATAGCACTCAGAAAACATCACAACCGTTCAAAAATTTCTAAAAATTCTAAAAAAAAGTCCATATTGGGACTCATTCGCCACCCTAGGCGAATCAATCCCTTCTCACCCCTGAAACAATCTTTTACAGAGCTGAAAACCCTATTTTTATGCTTCTATTTGCTGCCATCAATTATCTATATCACTTGGTTGACTTTTTGTAACATCAATTTCATTAGATTTAGCTTACATTAGCTCATTTGATGCATGGTTTCAATTTCAATTTTGCATTCTCATATTGAACATTACATAGCATAATCAATCAATTATCATCTAAAAATTGCATTTCATTTTAGCCTTTTACATTGCATTTTGAGTTAGCATAGATTGTTCTTTCAAAATTTTAGTTTCAATCTTCTCCAAATTTGCAAAGAAAAAGTTAGTCAATAAGCATGATCATCATTCATTTAATACATGTCCTAGTTATGAGAGTCTCTTAGCACAAGCAAGTGAAAATGATAATGCTAACCTTAAACTCACACCCTCTCCTATCTCCCCTATTTGTGTGGATAAGGTGATAGAAGAGAATACAAACATAGATACTTATAATGATCATAATTGTGCTTCTCCTAATACCTCTCCTTTTAGTGACAAAGGTATCTTGGCAAAAGAAGATACAATCATTGAGCATCATGAGGATTTTGTTTGTCCTTCTCCTTATCCCCTTTGGGAAGATATTTTAGCATAAGAGAATGAAATCATAGCAACATTTTTAAACATCACCTTACCTAATTTCCATTGTGAGGATAATTTTGAGGAAGATAAGATTATAAATGATAAAGATGTGTTGGTCTACAACAACCCTCTTTATGATCCTTCCCCTATCTATCCTATTTTTGAAGGCATTCAAAGAAAAAGGCATGATGTTGTAAATGCTCATGATAATCACATTTGTTCTTCTCCTAGTATCTCTCCTAGTTGTGAAGATGATACTTTGTTGTTAGAAAATGCAACCAATGAGAGTCATGAGAATCTTAGTTTCTCTCTTTCACCTAAGGAAAACCTTAATGAGCAAGCCAATTTTCCCATTGATCATCCTTAAACTTGCGATGAAGTCCTTTTAAAAGAACCAACCTTAGAATGTCAAAAAAAATTGTTTTGTAGTTCTCCTCAAAACCCTCCTCCTAGGAAGGATATCATGATGCAAGACAAGAACCACAATAATGATATAGACTCTCACTTGCTAAGGGATGTTAACATTATTCAACCTAAACTCATCCTTTACCCCCCTTCACATAAACCTCCACCTCAAAACAAACCCGAACTTGTCCTTTTACCCATCTAAGAATCAATGTATACTTGGGGTAAGTGCACCAAGATGGTTCCCAAAAGGGGGCTTAAGTGGCCACTTTTTTTCTTGAAATCAAGAAATACTGACCTTGGACATGAAATTGAGGATAGTTACACTCAAAATTGAGATGGAACAAAACAAGGATTGAAGTGCTTCAAGTCTACTTCCTAAACTACTAATTTATTTTGAAAATGGTTGAGATTAAGGGGTTAAAATAAGGGATGTACACAAATTGGTGTT
>VDFB02018296.1:47844789-47865762 GCA_007258455.2 Sequoia sempervirens
TTTGTGTTTTTTGCAAGTTTTTTGGTTTTTTATGTTTTTGATGGATTTTTGACAAATAACAGCAAGTTGCGATTTTACTAATAAATGCTTGAAAAATTCATAAAAATCACAGAACATGAAATATGCGTAGGATTTGATCAGAGGAAATATGCGCATCAATTTATTGAAGTTTTAGAGGATTTACAATATCAAGAATGAACATTTAAATGAAAATATTAATTTATTATAAGGAACCTGGTTTCTTTTTGCAGCCGCCTGAAGCAGTGATGAAGAAGTACGGCTGAAAGAAATACTGAGTCTCTGGTCCCCGAAAACCAATGTTGAACCTCTGAAAAACCAAGGCGCACCCCAAACTGATGAATGAAGCTGAGTTTTGAGGGTTTCCACTGACAAATGAAAAAGTACGGCTTGCTGGTACAGGAAAAGTACGGTCTGACAGCAGCAATCAATGAAGTACGGATTCTCTCAATAATTGCCAGATCTCTGTGGTATGAACTCTGTGAAGTCGCCTCTACTGCAAGATGTTTATTCTCTGTCGATCCTCTGTATAAATGACTCAATGAACTCAATCTGTGACTCCTGAATGAAGTCACCAAGATGCACGCTTCAGCTGGTATTGCACAGCCTCAGTCTGCCAAATCTCTGAAGAGGTTTCGTTCTCCAGAAACGCTCGTCTGCCAGAAACCCTAAGGTTTGCAAACTCCGATGCTCAGAGCAAAAGACAAATTAGAATAACATTTCATAATAGTTCGATTTTGTCTTGACTGCAAAATATATATCCTCTTCAATAAAATTCGACCCAATGCTCTTTTTTAATAATCATTTAATAAAATGATTAAATTCGTCTTTTCAAGACTTAGGAGAAATCATTAATAATTAATTGGCGTCTTACTTTAATGAATAATAAATATTCATTAAGTCAAAATTTAATATTTATTATAAAGTATAATAAATACTTTAGAACAAGCCAAATTAATTAAATATTTTAATATTTCAATAAAAGTGACTTTCAGTATAAAGTCAAATTATTAAATGTTAATAATTGATTAAATACCCTTATTTCTCCATCTAATCATCAAGAAATTTCTTTGGTAGGTCGATTAAATTTGAAAGAGTTGAACCCGGGTGCCGGAAATAGCGGCTTCCGCTGACCTAACTTTCTAAAATAGAAAGTTCTGAAAAAGCTCTACGGAAGATTGAGCCCAACACGCCTGTGGCTGGAGCTACCAAACACTGAGTAACTGCCTCCGATGATCCTCTGCACACCCTGTCAGCCTACGAGGATCGAAATTATAGGCTAACTCCCTCGACAAACAGTGTCAGCTAAAACGGGGACATGACAGTCCGCCCTCCCTGAAATTGCTTGTCCTCAAGCAATCTCTGCAAATACGGCTGCACTGCACCACCTGGATCCCATGGATAGTACCGGACAATGCTCCTGCTGGCCACAACTGGCTCCTGTAACTCCCACAACTGATCAGCAAGAATAGTATACCATTCCCTATTAACCTCAGTGCGGTCCGGCCTAGGATCAAGAAACTCAGGAAGCAAGTCAAACGACAAGCAACACTTACCCCCTAAAACTGCACGAGATATACTATCATCCAACATATCAAGCACGTGCATGCTAGAACTGTGCACCTGAAACAAATTGTGTACCTGCGGATCAATCACGAAGCCATATGCACTCTGCACCATATACACACTGTGATACTCCTCCGTGAGCTGAGTCTGAAATCCTAGTGCACTAGTAGGATCCCAAACGCTATCATCAC
Source organism: Sequoia sempervirens (assembly GCA_007258455.2). Classification (NCBI taxonomy): domain Eukaryota; kingdom Viridiplantae; phylum Streptophyta; class Pinopsida; order Cupressales; family Cupressaceae; genus Sequoia; species Sequoia sempervirens. The sequence goes on from VDFB02018296.1 coordinate 47,846,565, forward strand.
TCTGCTCAAGACCAGGGTCAGGTGAGTTACCCATATCAAACTCAAAGAGCGGATTGTCGTATGAAGATATAACATTTGTCTCAAACAATGGATTGGTCACAAACGGAACCAAACCACTAGGCTGATCCCAAACGACTGCCTCAGAACCCCCGGGGTACTGAGCATAACCATGCCTGGTCTGCGCAAAATCCTGCTCTACCTTCTCGCTCTTCCCACTAACGAGAGAGATAGAACGAAGGCTGCCATCTGTAATCCCCCTCAACACATATTTCTTGCCCTGTACCTCAAATCTCATCTCCATTTTAGGCAAGTTGAGGGTGAACACACTAATGTCCTGTAACCATCTCATACCCAGCACAAAATCCATCCCACCCAAGTTGACTACATAAAAGTCTGCCTGCAACTCATAATCAGTCAGCATGAGAGTGAGATTACAAATCCGTCGAGTGCAAGTGAGTGTATATCCATCTGCCACCTGAACTCTGAATCCAGCGAAATCCTCTGTCTGGAGTCTACATCTGCTGACGAAGCCCTCATCAATGAAATTGTGTGTGGCTCCAATGTCGAGCATAGCAATACATCGCTGTCCTTCCACTAATCCCCTGAACCTGAATGAGTCATCCCGTACACTAGTAGATAATACCAACGGGGATAAGTTGGCATCGGGCCCAAACTCTGTAGAGGCATTCCCGGCCTCTGCATGTTCTGAAACAACCTGCTAGTCTTAATCATCAGACTCGTCATCATCATAGTAAACCCACATGGCGCGGTTGGCTCTGCCCTTCGGTCTCAAAGGACAATCATGCTCCTTGCTGTAAGGTTCTCTGCACCAATAACAAAGTTGTTTCCTCCTCAATTCATCTCGAGTTGCATCATCAATTTCGCCAAGCCCGGTTTCCTTTGGTTACTGCCAGGCGGTGTCACGACTCTCCTCGGCAGGCGTTGTTTGCGCATGAAGTGAAATTGCTTTCGGGCAGCAGCTCATACTCCTTACCCTTCCACGCGCCAGCCTCTGAGTATAGTAGGATCAAACGCCTTGACCCAACCTCTCATGGGTTCTGTCAAACCCTCAACGAAGAGTATGATAAGTCTCCGTTCTGAAATCCCTGTCACCATGACTGCCACTCTCTGAAACTCGCCAATGTATGCATCTGGGCCTTTGCGATGCAATGCGAATGAGCCAACTCTCACGAAATACAATTCGGATCCTTCTTATCAAATCTCTCTATCAGTCTACTGGTGAACTCCTGATAGGTATTGACCGCATGATGGCCTAGCGTATACATGCCATGGTGCCACCAATCATGTGCTACTCCGTCAAGATGTAAAGTAGCAAATTTAATTGCCTCATCCTCCTGCATAGGTCTAAGTGACAAGTAATTGTCCAATTTCTGGACCCAAGACCTCGCTGATGTCTTTTCAGACCCATCAAAATATGGCAATGTAATCTTACTCACCGCATACTGCAAATCTCTATTCACCTGTGGCTGCTGCTGCTGATGCTGCGGGGGTCTGCGGTCAAATCTACCTCCTCCTCTAGGTTTATAGACATCTATAAACTCATGAAATGTAAGTGCCTGCCGGATCTCAGGTGCTAGTGACATGTACTCACCATGAAATCTCGTCAAGTCTGCCACGGACATGCCATTGTGTGGCTGAAACTCCTGATGCTGCCCCTGATGCTCTGCCCCTAGAGTCTGTGGTGGAGTCTCCCTAGGTAAGAAAGTAAAGGGTGACACGGCCCTCGCTCTGAAGTAGATCGTTGGCGGTTGTCTAGATGCGGATGCAATGGGTGATCCAGCTGGAGTCGCGATCCCTTTCGTCATCAATCGAATGTAATTATTGAGCGTGGTACAGCATCTGGTACCCATCAGCTGAGACATCATATCCATCATATTATCGTGCCTCCGTCTAAACTCCTCCTCGGTGATATCACCCTCTGCATGCGCCTTCCCTGGATCCCTGCGAGTCTCTGAGGAAGTCTCACGTTCTGCCATTAGGGTTGCAACACTGTTTTCACTACTGTCAAAACTGGATCTGTGAATACCAAGCACCCCTGACACTGTCTGACCTTCTGGGATAGGTGGACCTGTCCAATCCTCGTCTTTGCCTGTCCCTACGCCTCTAATATACTGAATAGGATCCCGGCTCATGAAAAAGCAACCAAAAAGCACACTGAATAGTGAAAAAGCAACTGAAAAAGCACAGGATGGCAGGATAACTGTGCTCTGATACCACTGTCAGAACCCTGGTGGTTCTCTGATTCAAACCCTAATTGATTTTTGAAGGTTTTTGCAAGTTTTCGATTTTTTTGTGTTTTTTTGAAGTTTTTTGGTTTTTTATGTTTTTGATGGATTTTTGACAAATAACAGCAAGCTGCGATTTTACTAATAAATGCTTGAGAAATTCATAAAAATCACAGAACATGAAATATGCGTAGGATTTGATCAGAGGAAATATGCGCCTCAATTTATTGAAGTTTTAGAGGATTTACAATATCAAGAATGAACATTTAAATGAAAATATTAATTTATTATAAGGAACCTGGTTTCTTCTTGCAGCCGCCTGAAGCAGTGATGAAGAAGTACGGCTGAAAGAAATACTGAGTCTCTGGTCCCCGAAAACCAATGTTGAACCTCTGAAAAACCAAGGCGCACCCCAAACTGATGAATGAAGCTGAGTTCTGAGGGTTTCCACTGACAAATGAAAAAGTACGGCTTGCTGGTACAGGAAAAGTACGGTCTGACAGCAGCAATAAATGAAGTACGGATTCTCTCAATAATTGCCAGATCTCTGTGGTATGAACTCTGTGAAGTCGCCTCTACTGCAAGATGTTTATTCTCTGTCGATCCTCTGTATAAATGACTCAATGAACTCAATCTGTGACTCCTGAATGAAGTCACCAAGATGCACGCTTCAGCTGGTATTGCACAGCCTCAGTCTGCCAAATCTCTGAAGAGGTTTCGTTCTCCAGAAACGCTCGTCTGCCAGAAACCCTAAGGTTTGCAAACTCCGATGCTCAGAGCAAAAGACAAATTAGAATAACATTTCATAATAGTTCGATTTTGTCTTGACTGCAAAATATATATCCTCTTCAATAAAATTCGACCCAATGCTCTTTTTTAATAATCATTTAATAAAATGATTAAATTCGTCTTTTCAAGACTTAGGAGAAATCATTAATAATTAATTGGCGTCTTACTTTAATGAATAATAAATATTCATTAAGTCAAAATTTAATATTTATTATAAAGTATAATAAATACTTTAGAACAAGCCAAATTAATTAAATATTTTAATATTTCAATAAAGTGACTTTAGTATAAAGTCAAATTATTAAATATTTAATAATTCATTAAATACCCCTTATTTCTCCATCTAATCATCAAACTGCTGAACTGGGTCGATTCTGAGCTGAAAGGTTGAACCAGGTGCCCTGCCCGAAATAGCAGCTTCCGCCTGACCTAACTTTCTAAAAATAGAAAGTTCCTGAAAAAGCTCTCTGGAAGATTCTGCGAAGGCCCAACCTGCCACAACAGCGAAACTGGAGCTACCAAACACTGAGTAACTGCCTCCGATGATCCTCTGCACACCCTGTCAGCCTACGAGGATCGAAATTATAGGCTAACTCCCTCGACAAACAGTGTCAGCTAAAACGGGGACATGACAAGCTTGATATGGCTAAAGATTCAAGTGTTCAACTTCAGCTAGCTCCACTTGAGGGGGATAGGATTCTGGGCATGAGGAGTCTCCCAAGCAGGTAACAGTACCAAAATTTATTGATGATAACCTGGATCAACATCCAAATGACACAAGACCAGTGCAAAAACCCTACAAGGAGATTTGCTCGTACACTTGTAATATTTCTGATTTTTAACTTACTGACATTTCATCAAACGCTTTGCATATAATCAAATATGAAGCATTCTTGAGTGCAAACATTGAGGGTTGTTGCTACTAGAGTTTAAAATCATAAATTCATCATAAAAATCATAACATTGTTCATAGATCTCACATGGACATTTTGTCAAACACTTTGCATGCAACGGTATCTGATTATAACATGTAAAATTTCTATGGCAAATGTATTATAGCATCAGCTCATAATTAATTTCCTCCATGTTCATATCCCAATAACAATTTTTCCACTAAATTACTGGAAGCAATATGCAGCAGATGATATTGATGAATGTGTAAATTGCTTTGGAAATTAATACAATTATAAATACCAAACAGTTTGAAAAATCCCAATAATTATGAATAATTAATTGTTGACCTTTAAGAGTCCAGTCAGCTCCCATTCAGCACCTTTGACCACCTTTGAAAGTTGTACAGTTCCTTATGATTGAAATGGCTCCTTTATTGAGTAGTACGGCCTTTATTGGTGGTACGGCAGCCTAATGAAAGCTGCAACTCTCATATGGAAAGTTGCGACAGGTTTGATGCCTTCTTTAAGGCTGTGATAGGGAGTGAAAATGGCTATAAAGCCTTTAAAATATTGATCACTCTTTTCTTTGCTGTTTTTAGGACTATATGTTCATCTTCAACATCAATTCAGGAAGCACACTCATTTCTCACTATCCATAAATTTGGAGAACTTGCAAATTACATTCAATGATATGAGAATAATCATATTTCCTTATGTTTTGTATCTAGTATATCTATAACATTATCTTATGGTTCTAAATGGCATCTATTGTGTTCTGTATGTGCATTATTTTATATGTCCATAATGGTTCTCTGTTGATATTCTACCATACAACAGTACATTTACAATCTTTGGAATGAAAGAAGTAATGCCACTCATAAAAAGCCAAAGATAATATTAAGATCTTGTCTATTAGCTGCTACTACACCATCACTAATAGTTGTCTCAAAATTCAAAATCAAAATTGAATTGTAGCAACTGAATTGGCTCACCTACAAACCTTGATAAGGCCATTCTGGAAATTGAATAAGCACGATCAGCATTACTCGTCTGGACAATGAGGGAATACAAAATGGAGTATGGAATAGATCTTAATGCAAGCCACTGCCAAGCTAATATGAAGAACACAATTTGGAGCCATAAGAGTCCCCCAAACAAATAAGGACTGAGACACATCTTCATTTGTGTAGTACATAGAAGAGGAGATTGATGATGACCAGGGTTGCAAACTCCCACCAGATGTAGACATCCTAAATAGACCTTGAGAGAGAAAGATCCAAATCCACTTCTTGGCAGAGCATCTGATTATACATATTTTTTTCTTATTTTCCTCTGTGCTGATGATATTCATACATTTTACTTGTTTTGCATCATAGCATTAGAATCTTTTTCTGTGGTTTTTTAATAAGGTTTATCTTCTATAGAAGTTTTGATAGTGTAGTTGACGTAGAGAATGTTCATGCAAGCTATGTTTTATTATGATTCATAATAGAATGTAAATATTCTAAATTAAGTAAAAGGTTTTCTTACAATTTCAAAACAACATAAAAAAAGATTTTAAAAAAAAGACTAGGCAGTTGCATAGCCTACATGTCAAACACCTCTGTGTCCATATTAAAATTAACGGCCATAAATTATAGTGCATCTTCAATAAGAAAATATCAGAGAACAAAAGCAACGTGTTTTTATCATTCTCAAAGGCTAATTTCTGTTTTATCAATCTAAACAGGAATCTTGCAAATGATAATACCTGAATCAGTACTTTATTTAAAGAACATCTATTAAGCATCAAAATGCCTCTCTCGCTTTGCATATTCTTTGCCCATTGCTTGAATAAAATAGAATCAAATGCTTTCCTGAAAGAAAAAGAACATTTTAAGCCAGAACCACAGAATTATTTTGCATTCTGCTCACTAAGGGAGTTGATTACAAACTTAACTGACATGAGGGAAGAGAAAACATGAAGACTTATATTATACAATTGTCAAAAACCTGAAAATCTGTAGACTAGTGCATGAAAACATTTATTCATATTCAAAGCAATCCAGAAGTATGTGTCAAGTGGATAAGGAAACTTTGTGCAATATTAGCCATTCCAATCAAATCAAGTATGGGCGTTTTAAACAAATCACTGAATAACATATAGTGAATAATACTGGAAATCAAAATAAAACGAATAAGAAAGTTTTTCATAGGCTTACCTTAACTCAAAATCTGTTACTCCAGGAGCTGCTACGACTTCAACTGAATTCCCATGAACTGTAAGATAGAGTGTTGATGGACTTGTTTCATCTGTGCTTAAAGGTTCATGAGGAGATTCTTGAGAGGCCATTCCTCTTACCAATTTATATTCCTTTAAAAATAATGCTCGGAAAGTACTCAATAGTTGGTTTTCAGACTTCTTGAAGCTAAGTCTGAGATAAGGTGACACAGGTGACGATCTCCAGTAAGCATAAGTTGCAGAACTATGAGCACATTTTGTATTAGAAATCTCTCCCTTCCTTAGATCCTGAAATGCTACAAAAACACAAGTGCAACTGGCAGAAACACCCAAGAACCTTCCCCAATTTGCTCTGTTTCATGGACAAATAGCACGTTGTAGTAAATGCAAAGCAGTTGGGCAATATACAATGTCACAATCATCAACTGAAGGTACCATCAAAAATGAAACCTTAATTCACTTTCCTGAATTGCTTACAGGCATGAAAGAAAGAGAATAGAAAAACCAGTCAAAGTGCTCAACACGAACAAATATGAGAGGATAGATGTCACATAAACTGTAAATTTTTTACAAAGGATCATATCCTATGTCTAATCTAAAAACCGGTTCGGGTTCGGGCTCAGGGACGGGTGCAGGTATGAGAACCCAGTACGTGGGTACGTGAAATTTTTTTTTAGGGGTTTGGGTATGTATGGGTACATGTGTGTATATATATATATATATACAAAAAACTAAGAGAAATATACAGAATTGTAAAACTAAATCATTTCATAGTATGATACTTGATCATTGATTAATGCCAAATGCCAAAGATAAATATTAAATGCCAATTGATAGTTGAAAAATATTCAAATAAGCCATATCAATGATCAGATGAACCCGAACCCTGCATCTATGTGTCTAATATATAAGAATACTAGTAATAGTTAAATGGTAAAGAATTGTCCAGATGTGTAGGTTAAGACAAGCTTAAAATGCAAGTTGCTAAGTGTTTGCAGATTCACAAGCACTTGGCTGCCTATCTATGGGCCATATTTTGGATGCATGGGAAGAGTTTTTCCTCTAAGCTCTAGAGTGTAGTTCTGGAGCATTCCCTTGAACCTATGGTCCATGCAAAATGTTAGTTGCCCTTGATGAAGCCTGATTAGTATCTCAGCATAACTGCTTTTGCACAAAGCCAGCTGAGGGATCTATGTAGAACATAGTGATCCTTTGTTACCTTTCTCAATCCTAAGGATGTTTTCTTGAAGAGTCTTTATGTATTGAGAAAATGCTCTATGTTATAAGATCGCATCTCACTTTTCTTTGGCAGGAAAGAAGTGTCAAGTAATTCTAGAATATTGAAATGAGTAGTAAAATGTAGTTTGATCTCAAAGAAGATTGTAAACGGTAAAAATGTCTATTTGTCTCAAACTCAAAGCTTGAGGCAATTTGTGTAGCGAATATGAAATATCTTTATTAATAGAGCAACCATAGTTACAAGACTAGCCTGGACGTGCCAAGACTCGGCAAGTCCCAAGGCAAGTGGCCCAAAACAGGTCCTGGGGACTCAGGACTTAGGACTCAAGTACTCGACAAACCCTAGAGACTTGCCAAGTCTTCTAGACCTGATGAATCCCATAGGGTAGACTCGGCCATGGCTGAGGAAAAACAATTAAAAAAAGATAATAAAAAAATGTGAAGTGTTAATCTAACATTTTAATTTTTAAAAAAACTTACAACCTTTCAATGCTTGTTTGGTTTATGACATGCCCATCTAGGATTTACAAAAAAATATGAAAATGGTGTACGAGGAGCTGGTGGTACTTCTGGTGGTACTTATTGGTCAAACTATAAGTCTAACGAAGTAATAGACCAATGATGAATCATGATCATAAAATCTACAAAATACATATCCCCTGTTGCAAATCTTTGCATCTTCACAGTCAAAGCCACAATCAAGGATTATCTTGTTTCATACATTGGACAAATTGTTCAGTATATAAGAACTGCCATATGTAGTGAATATGAAATGTCCCTATTATTATAGCAACCATAATTACAAGACTGGCCTGGACTTGCCAAGACTTGGTGAGTCCCGAGGCAAGTGGGTCAAAACAGGTCTTGGGGACTCGGGACTCGAGTACTTGGCGAATCTCGAAGGGTAGACTCAACCATGGTTGAGGAAAAAAACAATTAAAAAAGATAATAAAAAAAATGTAAAGTGTTAATCTGATATTTTAATTTTTATAAAAACTTACAACCTTTCAATGCTTGTTTGGTTTATGACATGCCCATCTAGGATTTACAAAAAAAATGAAAATGGTGTGTGAGGAGTTTGCAGTACTTCTAGTGGTACTTATTGGTAAAACTATAAGTCTAACCAAGTAATAGACCAATGATGAATCATGATCATAAAATCTACAAAATACATATCACCTGTTGCAAATCTCTACATCTTCACAATCAAAGCCACAATCAAGGATTATCTCGTTTCATACATTGGACAAATTGTTTAGTATACAAGAACTAACATAGGCAAAGTTGGCATGCTACAATCATTGTACTGTTGAATACAAGTCATAGTTGGCAAGAAATGCCATTTTCATAATACAAAAATGTATCAATCATGTCTTGCACAAACAACTCATAGAACAATCCCATTGATTATTATCTTAGCTAAGGTCAAACTAGAACATAACCATTTATCTTTTTACTTAACCATTCCTCTTTGTTAATGAGCTTGACAACAAAACATCCAGTCTTGAAGGCTTCAAGAAAACTTTAATAATAAATTCCTCACTTGAATATACACACCAATCACTAAAACACAAGCAAATATCATGGATACATCATCATCTAGGACCTATCTTATATGCTAGTGCATGACTTGCCATCATGTTGGAATGAGTGATGCAAGCGCCTTAAGCCATAGACTTATATTTTTAGTTTCGATATTTGTTTTGACAGCATGGATTTCATAATCCATGAGATTTGTATACATTTAACAATATTTACAATTTACAATTTATATATCTAGCAATGTTGTTTCCTTCAACTAAAAATTAAAATTCACTTTTATACTCATGTGATTGGTGTATACTTGTGTATATGGTCAAAGTAACTTCTATTTGATTAGTTTATTGTATCTTTAAAGTTTATTTATTAAAGGGTGCCTGAAACAAGTTTTGAATCCTTGAAAATCTCTATATTTCATGGTTTTTTCAATTTATCGAGTCTGGGCGTTGAGTTTGAGTCTGAGTCCAAGTTCGAGTTAGAGTCTGAGTCCAAGTCAGAAATCAGCTTGCCGAGTCAAAGGCGAGCCTGAGTCTTGTAACACTGATAGCAACTAACCCTTCTTCAGTTGGTCAAACTTGCCATCGAGGAAAGCTTAAGTCAAACGACATTTAGAAGCATTTGAAAGCCAAACAATTAGAGATTGGCAATAAACATAGTACCAAATTCCCCATTCATAAGTTACTTGGTCACTAACATCTAGATAGCACAACACTAACAAATCAGCATGTCCCACGATTACTAAATGAACACCTCTTCAAAAGTTCAAAATCTATCTGATGGAATTACACTAGAATACCATTTACCAAACCCAATATTGTCTAAAACCATTCAAGTAGCAGATCTATAAACACTTACAATAGCAAACATAAAAACCAATCTACTAACATCATAAGCTACTTTGTTTGAACCACAAGACAACTTTTGCATTGATCCCATTTGCAATTGTTAACCACAATTTAAGATCATTACATGCTATGGATTGAAAACTATGTTCTACAATGTTCCACACACAAGAACAATGGGGGAAAGCATGATACATTTTGGGGATAGTGCAATTTGTTTGGGGATGGCAGCTGGGAGGCCATTTTCTGAGGACGGTGGGGGGACAGTAGTGTATACATATATATATGAATTTTTTTAATTAGATATAGTGATACTCAAATTTCTACAAGTTTAACCATACATTACCTCAAAATTTAAGTTTAGACATTTATAGAATGTATCAAAATAAATGCTAAAATTAAATCAAAGATAAAAAAAAATATAATAGACATGGCTGAATCAATCAATGATAGGCTGGTAGCAGTATAGCAGCAATGAAAAAAATGATAGTAAAATAGAAATTTTGTCATTTTGTTATATCATGATTTGTAGTTTATATCACTAACAGTGACAGCATTATAACAGCAATAAATTTAGATGCCTATTTATAGGCATTTTTATCTCATCAGTTGTTTAGATTAGATTTGCCTTAAAGCTTCTTTCTTTCCAACTTTTTAGCAGCCTTTAAGAATTTTGCTTTAAATCTCATTTTTTGGGATTAAATTATGACAATTTTGAAAGTCCCAAGGAATGGGCATTTGTAATCTGTAAATAAGTGCTTTGATCTCATAAACTCTAAAATGATGGTTGTCACCGCGCTTTTGCAGCCTAAGCTATTGTGGAACCTGTATTTGTAATTTCATAGATTAAATTGAATGTGAATAAAGAGTGTCAAGTTTTGTAATGATGTCATTTTATTCATTTGGGTTGTAACTTTGCATGCAAACCTGCTGTTCTAGTCTTTAAAATTGTGTATTGTTACAATTGTTATTCCTTTCAGAATCTCGTTTGCACTGAATAGCCGGTCTCTATTTTAGTAAAAAGGTGTCATTTATGTGTATAGGTTAGCTATTTCATCTTCTAATATCTAAAAAATTTGTTTGTAAGACATGGCTATTAACAGTCATGTGCATGTATCCGAAGTAAAAACATAGGCACGTCATCAATTTCTTTATATAAAACCCCCTCAAAGAATATTGTAAAGTGTGCATAATTGTATATTTTATCTATAGTTTTTAATCTAGGGTTAATTTAGCTAAGTTTTAGATTAGTTTAGATCTTAGGGAACTCCCCTCCGAATTTGAGAGAGGTTTTACCTCACACACTGTTATGTTTTCTGTTGTCTTGCAGAAGACATTCAAATGCTAACAAAGCAATGGTCAAATGTAAGCGAGGAGTTGGTGGTACTTTTGGTGGCTCAAGTGGTATTGGCAATTGGGACATTATGTAATATGGCTTCTTCTATGCTGTTGTCTCTCTTTTTTGGTTGGATTCAGATTTTTGTAGCTTTGGCTGTTTTTTCAGACCTCCTGCTTTCTCATGATTTTCTATTGTTTCTCTTTGGAGATGGGCATAGTTGACCTTTTTTGAGGTGGCAGCTTATCACCATTTTTTTTGTAATCTCACTTATGTTAGTATTTTCTGGGTGAGGGTCCCTATAGGATCCTCATTTAATTATCAAAAAAGAAATTATTATTATTGAATCTTTCACCTATTATCTCAATAACACATTTTCCCTAGAAAGGAACAATAATAATGAACTAAATAATCCAACAAATCCAACATTGCATCAATGTGATTATAATAATTAAGATATAACTAAGAGGTTTTTACAACATATAACCAATGTTCCATAGGGACGCGTCCCCCCGGAAATCGTGTCTTTTCCGAGACAAGGACGTTTTTGAGATGCGGAGACGTAGGGAAACATTCCCCCGCCGCCCCACCGTTTCCCCGCTGCCTCCGAGACATCTCGCTTTTGAGGGGACTTTTGGATGTCCTTGAGACTTCCAAACGTCCCCCAAAATGCAAGAAACTTCCAAACGTCCCCCTTAAAAATGCAATAAAAAATGATTTTTAAAAAAAAATAAAAGTAGAATTTATAAATTTTAAATTTTAAAGTATTCTTAAAAGCCTAAATGTTATAATCGACCATGCCTTTGACTTTTTATTCTATTTTCATTTTGTTGTTGGCACGGCTAAGTGTGGACGTCTGAGTTTGGGCGATAAAGTTATAGGTAGGGTGTTTTTTTTGTTTAACTTTATGCTTTGTTGGATGTCCATACCCGTCCAAAGCTCCCATTCACTACAACCACACAGGCTCGACCCCTTAAATATTGCAAGCAAGGGCAAGGCACGTGAACTGTTAAACTAAATGCCTCAAAGAGATGTCATCTCATGGGATACAGTGAGTGAATTGTTAGACTGAACTATTTTATTCTTGTTTAACTTTATGCTTTGTTGGATGTCCATACCTGTCCAAAGCTCCTATTCACTACAGCCACACAGGCTCGACCCATGAAATATTGCAAGCACGAGCAAGGCACATGAACTGTTAGACTGACTGCCTCAAAGAGATGTCATCTCGTGGGATACTTTGAACATTGTTGATTGTAATTATGAATCATGATTATGAAACATCTAGTTCTCGTTCCAATGTCTATTAAGTATATTTTCATTTTGATTTTCAATGTTCACTAGTTCAATGAAATCATTGCAATGTGTTTAAACTTTAAGTTTAAACTTTACTTATAGTTATTCCTTAGGCTTCTATAGTTATACATCTTTTTATAACTAATTTTTCAAGTACTATATGTATTTAGCGCACCGCTCCCCCACCGTCGTCCCCCCACCGCCTCCAAACTTAGACCCCCCCCCCCTCGGAAGCGTCCCCGGCCACCATCCCCATCCCCGAAACCCCGTGGAACACTGCATTTAACAAAATATCTTTTACTAAGAAGGGAGGATATGACAAATGACTATAGTGACAATCAACTGGAGACAATAGAGAGGCATTGCTTCCCAAATAGTGCTTCAAGAGAGAAATTCACAAATGAAGTATAAACCAATCAATTGAAAGAAAGAAAAAAACATAAGCCTCTACATAAGTGTGTAAAAGATGCTTTAAAGAATCCATCAAATGAGCAAGTTGGTCTACTGAAAAAGAACCTGCCAAAGCAATGGCAAATCAATTGAAGGTGACACTATCATGCTTTTCAAAGTATAAGTTATGACAAAAGATTGCCAATTCATTCTATTTCATCATGCCATATCCAGGTTGCAGAAAACACTAAATAATTTGGAAAATCCAAAGAGATAATCTTAAATAGATAATGTAACTGAAGTAGAAGCCAAACATTAATCAAAAAATGAGCTTGATAGAGGTCATAATGAAAAATTTATGGTAAAGAAAAGAGGTTATAGCTACTAGCTTTAAGTGAAATTTGTAAACCACTATGGGAGAAAATACAAATGGCTTCTCAGATCAGCCAAACTCGTAAGTAACAAGGCCACATGAAGATTGTGAAAAAAACCAATGGAAATGTATGTGACTTACACAACCCATTATTCTACAAAGGTCTAGATAAGAAGCAAAGTAACATAACATCCACAAGCACAACAAAGGCACTTTCAAGAAATCCACCAAGTAAGCAGGTTTGTCTACTAGCCAAGAATCCACCAAATTTGAAATGGCCAATCATTTAAGAAGTCAATAAGAATCGATATAAAAGGAAAAAATGAAACAACCATGCATTCCAATTATGGTAGAGGATAGAATTTGATAAAGTATGAACTAATACATAAGATCTTTAACTCTTTATTGTTTACCAAGCCAACTCTGTGTTCATTGTATGTTGTAGGAAACGTTAAGCAACCTTAAAATTTGAAAGACAAAAACTACACTGACAAAGCACTAACTGACTAGTGAGTTTGCCATAGTTTCATGCTGTTCCCAAAGGTTCAATTCAACTCATAGTCTTCCCCAACCAAATGACACATCAAAACACAAAGAGGTCAAATCAGGTGCAGTTCCAAAAACTTTCAAAAAGCATGTGCTCCGTATGTCTCAGATCTGTGCAATGCAAGCAATGGTACATTTTCCTTAAAGCGTTCAACAACCAAAAGAGCAAATCTAGAATAGTCAATGTAACAATTCAAAGGCTAAACATCACTGCAGATTTAGCTTAAAAAAGGCTAAAGTGAGCATTTAAAGAGAAAACAAACAGTCCAGATGTGTGCTTATGAACATTGGTGATTATTAGCTTTTTGCAAAAACTTGATGCCTCATTAAGAATACTAAAATTTGGGTGATTGGATCTTGGAACTGCTTCCATGAAATAAAAATCCTCATATAATATTATCTGAAGTAGCAACCTTGCATGAAGGTTGTAGACAAACCAAGACAAAGATGATGACGGTCAACTCAAAAAATTCAGTGATCATACAAGTGTTGAATAAGTGTCTGAAATAAAACAAGAAAAACAACATAATGGCATAAACCATTATCTATCTTTGTGCAATGTACTAAAATCCGAATGCATGAAAATACTATTATATGGCCTGAATATCAGCAACAGTGTTCAAGAATAAGAATAATAGGACTATAAGAAAATATTTCTGGTTCATGAGTATGGGTGTGTGTGTGTGTGTGCATGCATGCAAGCACACACCTGTATATGTGAAAATTTCTTTAGCACCATGTATATGTGAAAATTTCTTTAGCATCCATGTATATGTGAGGGTTATTCCTACTGAAGACAAAAAGATATAACCTTTTCACATCAAATGATTTCAACTGAAATATTAGTAATCTAGTATTGTTGGCATTTTGAGTTTTTCATAAAATGTGACCCTGCCTCCACTCTCTCCATATAAGTATAATGAACGTCTGTATTTAATATTATTCAACTTGTTTACTACTACTTAAATATAAAAGGGTATGGCAGACATATATTCTAAAAGGTTCTGCTTGATTGGCAATCTTTAAGAGCGCTAAGTTTGTCTCCTTTTTAAATTTTTCTTGTAACATTCTATTTTCTTCTTATGGCTTGATATGGAAAAAAAAATCCCTGCATGACTCTACTACTTTTCTTAAGATTAAGACAATACCTCAATCTACGATAAGTTGCATGATAGCCAACAATTGTTAATTCTCATCTTTAAAGTCAAAACTCATATATTAATTCATGCAGAGAATAATCCTACATCAAATGAGCTCTAGGGTGTTCAGTTTCTATGCAAGGCCTCAATGTTCTAGAAGGAATTCAACATAATACTAGTTTCATCATTCATGCAATTCTTTCATAATGTGTAAATCTTGGTTTATCACAATTCTGTTCAAATTTTAAAAACAGTTCTGAATAAGAGATGTTGTCCTATACCTTAAGCTAAATTTCCCTTTCCTATGCTTGACTCTTATGATAGATCAAAGGCACCCTCTCTTTGAATCCTTCCACAAAAGTTTGAGATTCACTATCTTGTAGAGTAATACCAATAAGACACATTAACGAGCCCTGTGATGAAAAGCAATTTTTTCCTCTCTGTTTGATACTAGAGGACACTACCTCTGAAAATTCTGCATCTTTTACGTTTAAAAGAATAGCTTCAGGAGCGGTTGCTTACAGCAAGTATAAAGGACACAAATTTGGCAACCTTAAAACCAACTTTCTTTTAATAAGGTGAAGATGAAGGGAGCTGCCTCTTTTAATTTTGCTGTGTAGGTGGCACCATGGAAGCTGCTGAATGGAGATACACAAAAAGTGATAATCTCAGCCACAAAAGACACAGCTGCCAAAGGAGCTTAAAGGAAAATAGTAACAATCTCAACTACCAAGATGGAGCTTTCAAAATTTTAGCAGGACACTTTCAGTCGGCTGTGAAGAGTGGGCTCTGAAGCTTTCCAAAACCCACTTAGCCTCTCTTTTGCTAAGACCTAAATTTTTAGCAAATAATAACAACCTCAACAACCAAGATGGAGCTACCAAAATTTTAGCAGGACACTTTCAGCTGGCTGGGAAGAGTGGATTCTGAAGCTTTCCAATACCCACTTAGCCTCTCTTTTGCTAAGACCTAAATTTTTACAGGAAACTTTCAGTCCAACCTCTCTTTTGCTAAGACCTAAATTTTTACAGGATATTTTCAGTCCATTGTGAAGAGTGAGGGCTGACGCTTTCCTGTACCTGCTGGTCCCATGTTGAGGGCCAGTGCTTCTATTTAAGGTAAATATGGTCCAACGTATGTTTATTTTAAGAATCGACAGGCAGTTTTAGACTCTATTCCTAGAAAATAGGAGCTGTTACTGATTAAGATGGACAATTCCAGTCATGGAGAAAGCAGGAGGGGTGTTGTAGGCTGAACTTATGCAGCCATTGCTTATGATTCTCTAGCCACGTCACTGAAGATTACATCTTCTCCTCAGTTATTCTATAATATTTTCCATCCAGATTTAATCTTTCAATTTGCCCACCAAAAAGAGGCTTCTAGATTTTCTAAACAACAGATACATAGGAAACTTGGGAAGCCCCTGCATGGGACCAGGTTGGGACAAGAGCCTATAATGACCATATATAGTCAATTCCAAAGTTCTTGGACAGATCTAGAAGACACCTATGCTTTCAACCTCTATCAAAATGTTGGTAATGCTTAAGTTGGTAGGTCAAGTTAGGCTAAACTATTATTTTAAGTACCTAATTTATGGTCATCTTATGCTATTAATTGGTGAAAAGCCTACTCTATGTGCGAGGCATGTGTGAAATCTCAATAAGGAGTATATTCTCAAATGCGGTGTGGATATTGGGGATTGGCAAGAATTTAGGCACTAAATCCTTGGGCGAGGGTACTATTAAGGGTGAATTGTGTTTGTCATTCAAGCATGCCAAAGAGTTGATATTAAGTGGAATTGACAACTCTAGAGAAAGGGCATGTATTGCAAGGGTGTCTCTTGGGTATCTACCTAGATCCTCTTTGTGTTGGTTGTGGTTTTGTGCAAGATGGTAGGCAAGCAAAGTTTGGGAAAGGGAAAGGAGCTAAGGGCACATGATATAGTCTCCAACATGAGGCAGAAAAACATCTTTTCCCAAGTCTGATGCTAGATTAAGTTTCATCAAGGGTGTGCTAGAAGAAGAGGGTTTGGAAGCAAGCCATAAGCCTAAGGCGACAATACAAGGTGACTTCATTACTAATCTAGCCTTGTATACTACTAATGCAAAATTAAGGCTATGGCTTTTGAAATTGTTTCTTCTTGATCAATTTTGGGAGATGGCAATGGCAAAGTGGCAAAGGTAGACGATGCTCTACGGTTGGTGAACCATAAGAATGTTGTATGCAAGGAAGGTGTGGCTTCAATTTCCATATTGGTGCCAAAATATGATAGACAAGAGGAGATGGAGAAACTTCATCGAGAAGTAGGAATGCTTTGTGCCTACTATCTATTGAGTTTTTATCTTGGATAAGAACTTTTGCAGAGGTTTAATGTGAATATGTTAAAAGTGGTTCAAGTTGTTTTATTTTGCATTTCACTTTTAGTAAAAAAGATAGTCTTTTATTTAGCTAATTTAGTCTAATAAAGTATAGATATATATCAATGATTTAGACTTATCTTCCAACTTATATCTTGTAAGAGATAGGTGCAAGATAGAAGAAAGATAGTCTAATTTAGATGTTTGCTAAATAGTATAATGATAGGTGCAAGATAGAAGAAAGATATACAATGATAAATTATATGTAGCTGTGGTGAACAGTTTGTACAGCTTTTCATTGTAAGTTTTTTGAAGGAATGAAAAACTGATTTGAAGGTGTAATTTTATGTGCATTTGTTTTATGCTTTCATAATTTAAAGTTTCAACTACTATATGATTAAATGCAACATTAAAATTTAATTTTTTGCTGTTAAATAATTTTTGTTTTGAGTTATTTAACGAGAGAAGATTGGGACAGCAGTTGCCCAGGGCTGAAATTCTTCAAGGTATCAAAGTAGGTTGCAAGAAGAATTCATAGGCTGGTTTAAGTGCAAAATTTTCAAAGGAAAATTGCACAATTTTTTTTTGAGTGGAGAGTGTGGGATTTTTGGAGGAAAATCACGATGAAATTTATCAAAAATCACATCTCTTAATCATGCCATTATTTTCTCTAAGTAAAAATCATGGATTCTTTCATCAAAAAATCGCATGTCAGTTTTATGAAAATCACGTGTTTTTTTATTTTATAAAATTTCATCTTTTTTTTACATAAACAAGAGTTTTCTAGAAATAACAAAATCGGACCATTTTTCTGCTAAAGACAAATTGTGCAAAGCTAAAAAGTGTGACGGATTTATCAGAAAGATAGTAGGTTGTTGATGGCAGATTTTTGTATGATTCATGGGTTTTGAGGTGGATTTAATCAAAGTTTTTTTGAGCCAATTTTACCCGTGATAGCTAGGGCATATAACTAGTAATTAATGGCTACAGTTTACAATCTGTGGTTAGGGAAAATTGTGCAAGTATCTATTAAAATATTTTTGAGCAATTTTTTTTTTCCACATCTAAGAGTTTTTGAGCAAAAAAATAATAATGGAATCAGCTAGCCTTAGATTCAACGATAGCATTAAATTTCCTACCTTAAAAAGTCAAGGTGACTTTGTTGTCAGAAAGAATGATCTCTGGGATATCATAAAAGATTAGGTGCAACCACCCACAAATTTGCAGTAGTGGGCAGCTCATAAAAAGAAAGAGGTAAAGGCCAAGTAGATGATCATGGATGACATAAAGGATCATTTAATTCTTTATTTATTTGAAAAGAAAATTGCCAAGGAGATGTTTGACGCTCTGGTTAGTATTTACCAAAGTGAGAACATAAACAGGAAGATGATATTGCGAAACAAACTCAGATCCATAGAGATGACTAAATCAGATACAATTACGAGTTACTTGATGAAGGTCACATAGTTTTGTGACCAACTTGCAGCAGTTGGAGAGAAGATTGAAAATGCAAAGCTAATGAACATGGCATTGAATGGTTTCTCATCTTCATGGCAAGCATTTTGTCATGTCCCCGATCACAGCCCTTAAAATATAACATAGGCAATGGGAAAAATGGTGACACCCAGATATTCCAGTGATGCCTTTATACCCAGTGATCCGTTTATTACTTCCAGCGATTCCATAATTAATAGTGTTTTAAAGGAATTAAGGCATCAATTGGAAAAAGATTTCAGTAATTAATAATTAATGATATTTAGGGCAGCATTAAGGGGAACAAAAAGACATAACCTTTGGAAAAGGAGATGTCTATTCCAAAGGATGCCTCCTTTCATGAAGACATGAGGATATATAAAGGAAGCAAGCAGAAAATAGAAAGGGGAAGTGGAAATCAGATTAAGAAATGAGAACTGAGTAAGAGCAGAAATAAATATATTGTAGCAGCAACTAGACTAAAAGATAATTATGTGAATATAAAAGAATTAAGGCATC
>VDFB02018296.1:47871413-48026144 GCA_007258455.2 Sequoia sempervirens
AGAGATCCAACGATATTTGACCCTCTAAACTGGCCTTGGAAGGTTATCAGATATACAAGGTGAAATCATATGGAACCTGTGGACTTTGAGTGTCTATGCCTATCAATCTATCCAAATCGACCTTTGAGTGCACCCGAAGTAGATCGATGTCAACTGTTTTCAAGAAGTCATGAAGTAAGACCGTTTTGGTCTTGTATTCAACCTGGGAGAATTGCATTTTGAAAACCTTGAAGATTGACTAGGCATACAATACTGTTCAGACAACTTTTCTACAACTGCTGAAAATAGCTTTGCTGAGAAGTACTTTTTATGAAAATTTATGAGACGTGGGTTTTGTTAGGAATAATTTTTTGAATGGACCCAGAACATCAAAAATTCCAAAAGGTTACTTTTCCTTGTACATGCAAGAACTTCTTAGGGCAGAAGCTTTTGAAGCAATGAGAAGCAACGAAGCACTATTTTTCCTGAAAAATCTGACACATGGGTATTGTAGGCGCTTCAAAGCTAAACAAACCCAATTTGTCTACTATTTGAAATTGTGACTTTTTCCGGAAACCCTAAAAAAATGGCAATGGGGCTACTTTCTCTGGATGAATCTGGCATGTGGGTTTTGTTGAATTTGTTGTGCTGACCATACCCAGAAGACCAGATCTGTGAATAACTGTTGTTTACTTGGACATGCAAGAAGATCTAAGACCAGAACAAAAGAAATATGAGAGGAAGTTAGAAGAAATATGTGGGGAAAAGCTAGAAGTTATAAGCTGTTGCCCTAAATCTTCAAGAAAATTTGTTCCTTTGTGCAACCTGTTCTTGAAAACATGAAGAATGTTGTCAATGGCTTCCGTCAGATCCTTCAAATGATGCTTGAGAGAAAATATTTGTGTTTGAGCTCTTCACCCTGCAAGAAATAATGAAGAATGGATACCTAGGCTTTGATAATATCAATTTGGAGCCGCAAGCATTAATTAGGGTGTTCAAATCATGATTGGGGGAATCACCTCCATGATTGGCAGTTAACAAAATCATCTCCACCCATTTTGTGATGTTTGGGCATGAAGGAGCTTTTAAAATATCTTAACTCAAGTCAACCTGGGCCTAGTTTGACTTTAGGTGTCCAAGTCTTGAGAGTTGAAGATTTTCACCCTTTTTTTGTGACGAAGTGCCTCTGTTTGACCCCTGATTCTAGTTGCTCTATCAATCCTGAAGCCTTGCTAACAGATTCATAGCAGAGTTGGATCAACTCTGAAGAGATGCTCTTGGGAGTCGCCAACCCTAAAAACTAAATCTGATGGTTCAATTTCTTGGGTGCCTTTTCCCAAAAGGGTGCATTTTTCTGCCAGTGTTAGCCAACTTTTTGGATGCTTTTCAATTCTCTCCATTTGACCCTTTGTTTTTCATTCGGCAGTTGTTGGTGACTGACGAATCTTGCGAATGGGATGTTCAATCTATCACGAAGCTAGAAACACTTTGGAATAGATGACTATATGTGCAAGCTCAGAAAACTGATTAGTGAGGTTCAAACTTCTAGGCGCTCCTGACCTGCAAGGGCGCTTTTGTCATTTTGAGGTACATTTTGCATTTTGAAACCCTTCACGAACAACTCTAGTTTGATCTTTTGTCGCCGGAGGTTTGACTATTCCATTGAACGTGTTGACGATTTCATCATGGAGATTGATCAAAATGGAAGAGGTCTTCCTGGAAGTCACAACATCTGATTGCCCAAAAGGTTGGACGCTTATTTCTAGAAAGGTGCATTTTCATTGACACTTAATCAATTCTTCATGTCCTTCAATTTTCCTTTGCCTCCAACATTTTATGCTTGATCTTCGTTTGTGAATGCTTGACAAGTTCTGTGAGCTTGCAACTGGATTGATCGAGAAGTTGAAAGGATGCTAAGCAGATGCCTTGGAGAAAGCAGTTGCTAAAAACCACAACAGGTTGCCCAGAATGATGGGCGCCCCTGGTCAACAAGGGCTCTTTTGCTTTGATGTTTATTGATTTACCCTTTGTTTCACGTGCTCGAATGATCAACAGCTGTCATCGTCTGATATGTCTCGTGAGTTAGCTGTTGGATCCATCGTGAAGCTAAGTTGAATCCTGGGAGATCATCTGGAGGTTGCCAATCCAAAGACTAGCATCTGATAGCTTTGTTTCTTGAGCGCCCCTGGGCTACAGGGGCACTTTTTCCGTGATTGACTATCGTCTTTCATGACTCTCGCTTTCAGCATCTTCTATCTCCGCCTCTGTTTGCCGGTGATTGATGAATCTAATGGACTTGCTTGACGATGCATCAGAAAGCCAGCAGAATTCTAAAGAGGACAACCAATTTTGCAATTGTTAACAACTGCAGTTGGCCTCTTGAATTCATGGGCGCCCCTGGCCTGCAGGGGTGCAATGGGCTCCAGATTTAGTCATCTTCGATGATTTTCATCCTTCTCGAGCTTCGTGTTTACCATGTCATCGACTGCGTTGACCGTGATCACCGTCTGCCGACCATGCTTGTCGTCCACGTGCAACACCAACACCAGCCATTCACGTGTTTGTCGACTGCATTGTCGCCGTTGTTGATGTGTTGACCGCATCCACTGTTGTGCGTGTGTGATCTACGAAGCTTCCAACATTCCTTGCGCTTTGCGTTTACCGTGTTGCTTGACTAGGTTAATCACTGTTGTCAACGTCCTGAACGCGTTCACTGTTGCAATCGCTTTCACCATTTTGTGTGTACGGGTGCTTTGAAAAATTCACTGAAAAATTCACCAAGGCATTGACTGCATAGCTTCTTTCTTGCAGCAAAGCATGCATTCTCCAAACTTAGAATATTTTCAGCATTTTTTCACCTTTGAAAATCCCCTCCATTGCAAAGCATCTTTTCGAGCATCTTTCACCATGGTTCTTCCTTGAAGCTTTTGAGGCTTAGATTTTGATACTTGGTACTAGCCATTCTGCCATTAATGGCCTCGAAGGTCCTATCTTTTCCCTTGAAAAATGAAAATAGACCCACCAAAGTAAAACAAACTTTTTGGTGATTTTGACTTGACCAGAGTGATCCTGAAGTCAAATTATCCCATCAAAATCATTTTCAACTAATTCTGGAAAGGTCCTATTTTTAGGGGTTTTCCTAAAAATAGGGATACGAAACCCTAATTTTCAAAATTTAAAAAAATTTCAAGTATCTTCCTTGACATAAACCCACAAAAAGCCTATGTTTTGTTTGACCTGAAACAGACTTTTGACAACTATTTTACATGATTTAGATCATTTTAATCAAAATGCCTTATTGAAGCAAAAATTTATTTTGGGTACAACATTAGGCTCCGTCTGGTGACCATGTTGGATACTTACGACATAGGAGAACCGAGAATCTTTAGTTTTTGTAGACCAGTATTCTTATCAGTTGGGCATTGGAGTCGGGACTTATTTCCTGATTCACCTAATAATTGGAGTTCTCCTAAAAACCTAAAATAAGACCACCTAAGAAATCACCTAAAACACGACAATACTTTTACATAACGGGGAAAAACATTACTACATAATGTTTACATTACAGAAAGGGGAAACAAAATACGAAAAAAAAAGAAAGTTAGTTAAAAAAATTCACTCCACTCCCGAAGAGATGAAGTGCTTTGGATATTGTCTGCTTCATGGCAACGAGAAGAGCCTTTCATCGATGTTGCTTCTACCCAAAAGGCTTTACTTCTCTTCTGATGGGAATTGTAGGAGACAATCCCTCTGGGATGAAGATTCTTAAGTATTCATATATCCAAGCAAAGGTACTCTGACAAAAGTCAGAATATGATGCAAATGGGAAAGTTGATACCCTCGAGGCATTAGTTTTGTTGTAGTTCATCCTCAAGATGTTGAACTCTTCAAACCAATCAAATGAGTTCCAAACTCGATTTCTAAAATGTCGTAGGTGATCTTTTTTGACCTGAAAATATCCTTCGACTGGCTCGTCAATCAACTCTAGATCGCCTTTAACAAATAGGAGTTTGATTCCCATGTCTTCGGCATTTTTGAGGCCTAACAAAAGTGCCTCTTTCTCAACTTTAGTGAACTCCAATTGCGGGCAACATGCAACTGGGTACGACTGTTCTTTAGGGGAGATGATCAGATCTTTTCTTAGACCTGCTCTGATACCATGTTAGTTTTAGGATCAGAAAAGTAAATAAGCAGAAATGCAACACACAGATCAATGAACACAGCAATTTACCCTGGGAAAACCCTCCTACTCGAGGGAGAAAAACCCAGCAAATAATATCTTCTTATAAATTGAAAGAATAAGAGCAGAAATCTGCATACAAATCAGGACCTCGAATTTGGCCAAATCTTATACAATAATATATGTTGCTCCTCCTTAAGCAAATGATTATACTTCTTCAAAGAATCAGATCTGCCTACTAAAAGATGCGAACTGCTGTAGGAATGTGAATTGGAGTGAATGATTTGATGATAAAATGAGATGTCTTCACCTTCCTTATATACAAAGTTAGGCGACCTCTTCTCTAAGTCGGCCCCTAGAAAATATAAAATGTTATTTGTAAATCAAGGCCGACCTGCCTTGAAGATCATTATGTTTAGGAGAAAATATCTCCCGCAGCTACAACACTAACATGGACTATGAGGAGACATTGGCTCCAGTCACCAGATACACTTCCATTAAAATAGTTATGTATATAATTTCATTTATGGGATGGAAGATGCATCAAAAGGATATTAAGAACACTTTTCTTAACAGCATCATTTAAAAAGAAGTGTATATAGAGCAGCCTTAGGGCTTTGAGGTAAATGGGAAGGACTCCCATGCTTGCAAGCTTAAGAAAGCCTTGTATGGACCCAAATAGGCACCAAGAGCTTAGTATTTTGAGATAGATGAATATCAATGAAGTATGGGCTTCAGCAAAAGTGAAGTAGATCCTAATCTATATTATATACTTATTGAGATTGATCTACTTATTTTGGTGTTGTATGTAGATGAGTTGTTTATGACAAGAGCAAAACAGCTCACTACAAGATGCAAAGCAAATTTAGCTACTAAATTTGAGATGGACATTCACACGATGCATTACTTCTTGGGTTTAGAGGTTTGGTAGAAACCAGGGGAGATCTTCCTTAGGCAGGGTAAGTATGCAATTGAGATCCTGAAGCAATTCCAAATGGAGGATTGCAGACCTATGACCACACCTACGATCACTAATTTGAAGAAGGTGACAACCTCAGATTCAAAGTTGATTGATCCCACGTTGTACAAGCAGCTAATAGGATCCTTAACGTATTTAGTCAACACTAGACCAGATATATGTTTTGCAATTCACACCTTGAGTCAATTCATTATGGAACTAAGGCAAGGGCATTGTGTAGTAGAAAAACATGTGCTCATATATTTGAGGGGCACAATGGAGTATGGTTTAAGATATCTTGGAGATGGTGAAGTAAAATTGCAAGGGTATACAAACTTAGATTGGGCAAGTAGTGCAACAAATAGGAAGAGCACCCTGGGGTGTTGCTTTAGCTTGGGTTCAACAATGATATCCTGATTGTCATGTCCCATGTGCCACCACACTCTAATGATATTCTATTTTAATTAATAAAAGTGTTTTTAAACATTATAATAATATAATATATAATAATAACAATATTAATTATTTTAATAATAACAATGATAATTCTTTTGGTGGCCAACCTGATTTTGAAATTCTTTTTGGGAGCCAATCCTTTTTGGAGGCCGACCTACCTTTGTTAGGGTGTCTAAGTATACATATAAGTGTTTTTTTACTTTAAGGAAGCATAAGAAGATAATTTTCTACTATCAATGAACTGATTTATTCCAAAAACCTACACTGAGGACAAAAACTCTCATTTGCAGACCTGAGGTAGGATGCCAACCCTTCCTCAGATTGCACTTCAATTTTGAATCACAACACTAACTCAATAGGTTCTCCTATTGTTTCAGGCAACGTTGCATGAAGAAATCAGGTCAAATTTGAAAAGTCCAATCCAATACCTAAGAAAGAGGTGAATATACAAGGAACTAGGTGCTATCCACTTCTAACCTGTATCAGCAAGTCTTCTACAGATCTGGGTGTGTGTGTGTTTGCAGTAGATCCAGCATCACCACCTAACCAA
This sequence comes from Sequoia sempervirens, assembly GCA_007258455.2. NCBI lineage: Eukaryota > Viridiplantae > Streptophyta > Pinopsida > Cupressales > Cupressaceae > Sequoia > Sequoia sempervirens. The sequence continues at coordinate 47,877,537 of VDFB02018296.1, forward strand.
AGTGACAGCGCCAGTCTGAAGAAGGAAGCATAACAAAGGTGTCATGAGTCACTAGGTCTCTTGCAGCAAATACACTAGTTCTGTCACTTCTAACAACTATAAATCTAAAACTTTCATGTCGAAGGGCCTTATCAGATAGGCGACTAAGGTTTTGAGAGTTGTCATGCCTCAAACCCTATACCTGGTTTTGCCCTTTTCCAGTTTGATCTTCACAGCAAGCAAGCTTATTTTGTTTATACCCAACTGGGTAGAGTAGACACCAGATCTAAGGTCAATCAAATAAAAGCAGCTGGGTGAGGCTGGCAACACCCCCAGGAAGGTGCCAAATCAGTGAACTCCAAACTTCCAGCACTAGGGAGGGTAAGGATATATCCACTAAGAAGTCAAGCAAAGTGGTTGAAGGCCTGGTTGAACCTGTGTTGCCTTCACTAGACAGCTGGATCTTTAATACAAACTTCCAGTTCAAGGGCTATGTAACAGCAAAGTTGTAAGGAATTGTTTTCAGACTTTACAATCATAACAGAATTTTCAAATTTTGATTGTTTGCTGCAAATATTTTATTTGCTGTGCACTGACTGTGACTGCTAACTATTGAAGGGGCTGAGCCACTAAACCCTAGGAATCTCACACTGGTTCAGCAAGAAGCAGTCCTTATGTGGCACTTAACTTAGTACAGGTAGAATACATGGCAGCCAATACTGCCAGTTATGAGGCCATTTGGCTTTGCAAGTTACTTGCAGGATGGTTTGATCATGATCATTTATTGTGATAATCAAAGTTGTGTCAAACTCTATGAGAATTCAATGTTTCATAATAAGTCTAAGAACATAGAGATTAGATATCACTTCATTCAAGACAAGATTCGGAAGGGAGTAGTTAAGCTCCAGTATATTTCCACAGATCAGCAAATAGCTGATATTATGACTAAGCCCTTAGCAAAAGTGAAGTTTGAAGCTTTCAGAGACAAACTTAGATTGGTGCAGAATTCCTTCCTCACTAAGAGGGAGTATTGAGTTCTTAGCTTGGATAGGAACTTCCACACAGGTTCAATGTGAACATGTTGGAAGTGGTTCTAGTTATTCTTATTTTGCATTTCACTTTTAGTTAAAAAGAGAAAGTCTTTTATTTAGCTAATTTAGATGTATCTTCCAACTCATCTCTTGTAAGAGATAAGGAGCATTTTGAAGATTAGATTTTTGCTAAATAGTACAAAGATAGGTGCAAGATAGAAGAAAGATATACAGTGATAAATTCCGTGCAGCTATCGTGAACAGTTTGTAATGGTTTCCTAGTAAGTTTTTCAAAGGAATGAAAAACTTATTTGAAGGTGTAATTTCCTGTGCATTTGTTTTATGCTTTCATAATTTAAAGATTCAATTGTTGTGTGATAGATGCAATGTTAAAATTTATTTTTTGGCTGTTAAACAATTCTTGCTTTGAGTTATTTAATGAGAGAACATTAGGACAGTTGTCACCTGGGGTTGAAACTCTTCACTGTCATGATGTGGGCAAGGTACTTGTTGGTTTGTATGTGTCACATTCTCATGGTGGTTTGGAGGTGGTCAGTGATTTCACAATTTCAATATTTTGTGGCAGCTTTGTGCATAGGGCCCGACACCTTCAAGAAATTTTCCATGGAGTTTGCTTCCCCTCGCTAGTAAGGTCTCTACATGGGAGAATTGCTCCTGGGGTGGTGAACTCAATTGAGGTGGTGGTAGAAGAGGTGCAAGTTGAAGCAACTAGTCATGAGCGCTTGGGAATCATCTAATGGTGGCTCTGTCAAGGGTTTAAGCCCAAGTGTTTAGCAGGCTGGGTATAGCTGTTTTGTTTTGTTATTGTTAGTTGTGTAGCAACAAATTTGTTGTAATCTGGTATGATAGCACTGTGCTTATAATTTTTTAATTTTTTAGTGTTGGGTTGTAGTAGCCATTTTGTAAGAAAGGTTTATTTTTGATATTGTAAGATAGTATGTAGTGTCCCCACCCTAGTTAGTACCAGTTGCAGATGGGTTAGCCTATTACTTGGATCCTCGTAGGCTAATATGTTGGATAGAGGGTCTCAGTGGCAGTTAATGGAGGTTGATGTCATTCCATTTCTTCAGTTCAGTATTGGGGTCAGTTCCAAGCTTTTGTAGATCAGTGTTTGGCTTAGTTTGAGGGACTTACTATAAATAGTAAGTCAATCTGGCAATAATGCTATTTTTAATCAAGGCACCTAGACACATGGGGGTTATACAGTGTTGACCCCAGCTTTAGACGACACATCAAAATATTGAGTATTGAGAGAGATATTAATATTTAAGTGGTTAAGTTATTTAATTAATTTAAGGGAATATTATAAAGTTATAATTTAACTTTATAAAAGTATTGAGCCACTTAAATGTTATAAAGGGTGATTAAATGGTAAAACAAAAAGGTACGCTCAAGTTGAGATGAATTATTTAAAAGGGAGTATAAAGTATCTTAAATACATTTTAAATGTATTAAAAACCCTATTCTTGAAAGTCGTGCCATTTTGGGGGAGATATAAGAAGCAAAGAGCAATTCGACCTCAATTATCTATTGAGCATTTGACATTGATTTCTTTTGGCTTCTTTGAAGTTTGTGCCTGAGACAAGGGTTTCAGCATTTTTCCACCATTGGAGAATGGCAATTCTTCAGTGTTCTGCAATCTTGCAGCTGTGAAAGACCAGCTGAATCATTGCTACAAAGAGGGCTTCATTCTGGAGTCCATTTGTGCTTGCATCAGATTTACTTTGAGTTTATTTGCAGATTTCAATAAAGGAGGGGGGCTTATCAGTTGAGACGCCTTATTTCATCAGCTGTTGACACCAATAATCAGGCCATACAGTTTTTGTTGCTAGCCGTACCATCACCATAGGGATACATGCATGCTCTTGGCTGGGCGTATGAGCTGGAGATTGAAACGCCTCCCTTATTAGGCTTGTTTCAGCATATTTTGGGGCGGCTAGACTGGTATTACCATTTGGCACTCATTTAAAGGTGGAGAAATCATCATCTAGAGCAAATCGACTTGTTTCATCGGAATTTTCATTGCTGGTTATGATTTCCAGATTTTCAAATAAGGGCTTGCTTGCATGTTCGGGTATGCAACTTTGTTTATAAGCTATGTTCCTATCTTGTATTGACAATATATATATATATATATATTTCATGCTAAATAAAAATCATTGCAGCATTTATATATTTCCAGTTATTTCCTGTTAAATCTTGCTTGGCAACATTTTATTTAAATTCTATAAATTCATCAAAACAACAAGAAAACACAAAAACAGTGAATTCAGCACCTACAGGCAGAGTTGGAACCAGCAGGGTTCTTCACATAGTATACTGGCTGTGTGAAAGTCATGCTTATTAAAGGCAGGAACCCCAGTAGAACCCCCACTAAACTATCTAAAAAATGAATAACAATTGCCAACTCATTTAAGTGTGCCCAAGGATCTAATGAACACATTAGTGATTATGTTATTCAATTTCAGTCTTTGTGCTCTAAGTAATTACCCCCTCACATGATTTTGGAGTACAAAATATATTTGTTAAGGGTTAATTAAGCCAATTCAAGACAATGTGTATTTGAATAGTTTTTCTTTTTCATGGATTTGTGTGCACATGTTAAAACTGTAGAATCCAAGTTGCTAGATATAATATCTTTAAGTATGGATATTAAATTCAAAATGCTTCTCACCCTTCTAAGTATCAAAGGTCTGAACTTTTCAAAGGATAATGATATGAAGAAACATATGAATCAAGTTGCTACCACTTCTTTTCCTTCTTTTAAACAAAATGCTCCTAGGAAGTTTACTAAACTTCAAGAGTTTTTGGATGATGTGCTTCAAAGTTTGTTGAATGCTAATCTACTTACCCTCCCTTCTATCCATCCATTAGATCTCAGCAAAACACCTCCCAAACCACATAAGGATCTTGCAACTATTATAGAGTTAAAGGTCATTACACACATAAATGCTTTGGTTCTAAGAATAAGATGCAATATCTCGTCAATAACAACACAATTAAGGTTGAAGGGGGTAATGATAATGGAAATCCAACGGTTGTACCCCCTAATAGTAGATTACAGATTTATTCAAATCTATTTCCAAATCATTCACATAATGTTTAGGCACGTGATATGGAAACTAATGATGATAATGTGGATTAGAAGGATTCACATGATTAAGTCTTTGTGGAAAATATTGAGTCTAATGCTAAATCTTCTCCTCCTTCTACAGATCCACCAATTTCAATTTATGATGAGATCCTACAAAATAGATTTTACTATAGAACTTTGTACATTAGGGGATACATGAAGGAATAGGGAATTCAAGACGTTCTAATTGATCCAACTAACCAATACAACATATTCACAGAAAATATATTGATTTTTACAAAAGCAAAACCAACCTCATAAGCTCATTCAAGAGTTTGCTTTAAGATGATAAATGGAATGTTACTTAAGACTTTGGGTTGTGTCATCTTGCCACTTGTGTTTGGACCAAAAATGGTCGAAGTTTTATGCCATCTCATCCCTCCTACAGATCAACTTTCTATTTTATTTGGAAGGACATGGCAAGAACATTTAAAAGTGATTCCTTAGATGGTACATCAATATGTTAAATATGTTCGTGAAGGAAGAGTTATTGAAGATCAAAAGAGATAGGTCCAAACCAATCATGGACTTAAAATCTCACTTTAGACATATATTCCAACTCCAAAAGAAACTCCATATGATGATGAAGTAGGTATTCACAAAGCATTTCAAGATATGTTTCAAGAGCAAATAAAACAAAAAGGGCATCAAGTTGAACAACATGTACGAAAATAGAAAAAGGTAGAGTCAAAGAAAGAAAACATCAAACAAGAACAAAAGAAGTAATTGTGACACCAACACTTGAGTTTCATACACAAAAGGCTACATGGAAACCAAAGCAAGAGGTTGTGGTGCATCAAATACCTATCATTCCAAAACAATTGCAAGTTCAAACACAAGAATGGGTAAGAAGCAAAGTGACTAATGTTTAGACAATTGAACAAGTGTTTTCACCAAGCACAAAGGAATATCAAGAAGAAACACATGTAATTGAAACAGAAAGTAAAGAACAAAAAGAAAAACAAGGGGACAGATTGGATGATGCCTTTTGGTACAATGATGATCTAATGGATAAGACATGACTAGAGGTTCCAAAAGTGGTACAAAAGAAGTTCAATAATTTATGAGCGCCCCTATAAGCATATATTCATGTATACCTATAGATCAAATATCATTTGTTATCTCCTTTTCATTTTCCTATTTGATTTTATGCCTTGTTTATTGCATCTTTCATATTCATTTCAGATTCTATATTTCTTTTACATGTTTATCCTCTGCTGCTTGGGGGGCATTTTCCTTCTGATCACTTTGTCCCCTTTTACTATTGGCCTTAATTACCCTTGCTTTCACATTTGTTTTCATTTCCCACTTGGGTTGCCCACTTGCTTATGCTTATCCTTTATCACTTGGTTTCACAATTGCATTTGTTGTTTTATCGACTCATTTCTTGCTTCCCATGTTACATTGATCTTCTATTATAATATTTTTCTTCTTAGAGCTTATCTATTGATCTCATATCGTTATATCATGCTTGCTAGAGCTTGTATACTGATCCTACTTTACATCATGCTATACATTGATCTTACATTGGCATATTAAGCTTATTACATCAAACCTATAACAATCCATTACATTTATACAGTCACCTTTTGCTCTTATCATTTGTACCCCTCTTACCATATCCCTAGAATTTATCCTTTACATTGGAGGGCATCAAGCCTTCCCTTACTATATGTTGCACATTCATGGTTACATCTTCACAATGGTAGGCATCACACCTTCCCATTGAGGGGTATTGTGCCTTCCCCTTTTATATTGCACCGTCACAAACATATCTTTAGATGTGGAAGCATCATGCTTCCCCTCACACATTGTTGCAGCTTCATGCCTTTATTACGGCCTCATGCATTTCTTCCTATATCTAGCTCATGTGCTTACCATGCCTATCTTCCAAGACATTTATATGATTGTTACATATGCAACCTTTTACAGTCAATACTATATATGCTTGCATGATTAAATGATTATTGGCTTACATGCTTTTTTGCATTTCCTTTTCAAGTTTTGTTTTTCCCCTTCCTACAATTCCTTGTATCCTTCAAATGCGAACAATTATATGGGACATATATCATCACTAACATCTCTATGAACATGTTTTTAGGTAGTGACAAGTGCTACAAAGGCTTCCCACCACAATCAAGCGGGATTATGTTGCATTACTACAATTGAAAAATGGCATTTTTCAGCAATTGAGTGGAGTCACATTGCTGCAATCAAGCGAAGTATTTCCTTCCAAACAATTGAAATCTTTCTTACTTTATTTATTTCCTAGTATTCCTATTTCATAGACAGTTGACAAAGCTCCTATTTTGTATCAGAATTTTCATTTGTGAGACAAAAGCTACTTATTGTACACTTTTTCTCTATTTTGTTGGATTCATGGAGAGCACCTTCCAAAGAACACGTGTACAAGATATATGTACAAGATCAAACCTTGCAAGGTCCATTACTTTCTATGAATCCCCTTTCATATCTTTGATTTTTGAATATTTACTTTACATGAATGTTTGTGAGTGCTACATACTTTGAGATACACGATCATTTTTGGATTCACATGGACCTCAAAGTGGGGGCAAAATGTAATGGTGAAATTTGAATATCTGTGTCAAATTTGATTTAATTTTGTTCTCATTTTTTAGCAAATGTCTCAACACGTGCTATCAACAAATGGCACAATCTTGTAGGACATTGGATCACTCCCATAGCCTTTTATACATCCACACACACATATCCTATACATTTAGCCCTCTCCTATCCTTATACTATGACACTTCTATACATGTCTTATCCACCCATTTATCACAACCACCTATGCACCTACCGCAACTTATCTATTAGCCACTTGTATCTAACCATTTACCCACACTGTGACCCTGCAGACACAAACTTGTCCCCTTTCTTTTCAAAATTCAAAATTCAAAATTCGCTAGCTAGCCCATTCACCTTCCCATCTTGAGCCAACTTAATGCACCTTTTGGCACAATCTGATGATATGTGCTAGTATTTACAGACATTTTGATTTAATGCATTCATACTAATCGTCCCATGAACATCCCAATATTCAAAATCTTCTCACTCTAGAGCTTTTATAAGGAGCAATCAATGGTGACATACTTGGATTTGATGTGCTACAAAGGAGTAGCAAATCTGCATACTAGGGCCCTTGCATACTATTTTTTAATCTTTGTACACTATCTAGGAATTGATCTAAGAAAAATTGTCTCCTTACAATGGATAACAGCCCTTTAAGATATTTCTAAATACTGCCAATCCCCAAATTTTTAGGAAGAGTCGAACAAACATTTAATCATCAAGCAAGCAAAAGAGCAGAACATCACTATGGACAAGGTTGAGTCCAGAAACAATAGGATTAATCTGCAACCATGACTTACTCCAATATCAGCAAACTTGTACTCTAACAAAGTACAGATGAAGTGTAAACGCTAAGGCAATTCACTAACAGAAAGGCATTTTTTGGCGGCATATTCTTGTCTAATTCCAGAATCTTCCTCCTTGACATTCATACTTCAGACAAAGTTAAGTACATCTATTATTGCATTATTTTTCCAAATTAGTTGTTACAAAATATCAAATTATCATATCCACCTATTTTTAATTAATCTAGACTGGTTATGCTTAATTGATTGCATTTATTTGATTAACCTAAATTAATCCTAAAGTATTTTCCTTTACAAATACAAACCCAAGTTTGAGCCATAGCATCTAAGCCAACGAACAAACAGCAAAGAGGATTTACCAATTAAAACGTAGTAATCTACAATAACCTTACAGGTCAAGAGATTAAACTTCAAAATCAAAGCAAAAAACTAAAAAGAGAAAAAAAAAATTAATGAAATTACCTCAAAATAGTAAAATACTCTTAATTTCTTCACATCAACCTGTTTCCCTCTCGTGAACTCTTCGACTATGTAAAAAGCGTCCATATCAAAAGCTTATTTATATCTAAACTTTCTTGATAAAAGCAAATATAAATTTAAAAAGTTGTTTTAATTATAAAAATATTTTATATTAACTTAAACTAATTAAGGAGAATTGTAACAAATCCTTGTCCAAGTTAAATCTAAAATTAATAAATTGATTAAAATTGTAAACAAATCAATTTAATTAAAGAATAACAGACTATTTTGATTTAAAAATTAAAAAATTACTACGAATAAATAAACATAACAGACCAAAACTTTAGAAGTTTAAATCCAAACATAACTAACTAAAATTATGAGACAAAATGTTCGGTTTTTTAAGAAACCATCCAAACTAATCACCAGCACGATGCTCCGAAGTTTCTCCATGAAACCGGGTATTCTGCGGTTAGTAAAAATGCCTAAAGATTAATCACAACTGTTGAAAAGTGCCTACGGAAATTTCGTCTCGCTAGAATCAATGTTGCTTCGTAAATATGAAAAGTAGCAGCCATCAAACACATAAAATTTGCCAAACTATCATTTCGGAATAAACCCTCATGCTAGGCGAAGGAATGACTGATATTTTAGCCTTCCAAGACAATTACTTTCACTACTAAAATCTGAAGGGCTTAAACTCTACATTTAAAACTAATGGTTAGCAAAGAAAATACCTGGAAAATGGGGGGAGAGAGCAAGCTGAAAACATAGCCTTCCTTCTAGAATATATACGGATAGCTTCTCCTATTAACGCATTCACTCTTTTTCTTGGGCGCATAAAAACTTTAAATAAAAAACCAACACAATAATATATTAGCCTTTGAAGACAATTAACGAAACACGGTAAAGGAGACTGCCCGAAGGTGGTGAGGGCTATGTTGTGGGAGGGGTCCATGCCAACACATTCCACATTAGTCTTTTCTTTTCTTCTTCTTTTTTTATCATACTCTTTCCACTGACAACCCAAATAAATCGAATGGGGAGAAAAAAAAAATACACGTTTTCCAACTCATTTCGATTGGTTTCCAAAAATCACTTTTTCTGACGCTAAATGTGGCATTGACCATTGGCAAACGCGTGGTGGTTGCTTACCCACTTCCCATCACCCTACGAGCTTAATGTGCAATACTTTGCATTAACTTCCCCTCTCCCCCTCCGTCGTCGGCCTTTTGGCAATCAGTTCAGCATGCTTTTCATTTGCAAGAGTTTCATTTTGGTTCTCTACAATGCCATTCATGCTTGGTGTTTGCACATAATGTCATCCATTGAAGAACTAATGGTGGCGCACTTCTTGACCGATGGTGGAGACAATGGGAGCGAGTCATGGTGATATTTTTTCGTTGTTATTGTGTTTATGAACACTTCCATTGCCTAAGGAAAATAGTAAACTTTTGCCATCATAGGTGAGGTTGTCTTTCAACCTCACAACAATAATATATATCCATTACATGTGTTTTTTGGAATGTTTGTTGCATGTATTTTTCTACAACTATCTTGTGACCGACTGTGTGTATATACATATATACACACACATAGCCGGCCAAAAGATATAATAATTTATCTGCAATATCTTTAAACAATGTGTACATTTGTGACATTTTGTTTCTCTATCTCTACAATCTCCATAAATACATTGACAATATTTGAGGTTATCATATGCTTGATTGTTAAGGATTTCTTACAACTATATTCTAACCGATTGTATGTATACATATATATCTACATAAATATGCATGTATATATATATGTATATATATACACGCACAGTCGATCAAAATATATATTTATGCTACTGCAATATCTTTAAACAATGTATATATATGTGACATTTCGCTTGTCTATCTCTGCAATCTTCATAAATATATTCACACTATTTGAGGATATTATATGGTCAACTTTAAGGGTTTTTTGCAGCTATATGTATATGACTTCAGGCAAATTCACCACCAACAAATTCACCTCCAACAATTCATCGCCATGATAAATTCATCTCGTGGAAAATTCACCACCAGCAATATGATATGAATTGTTGGTGGTGAATTTTCCACAAGATGAATTTGTCATGGCAATGAATTGTTAGTGGTGAATTTTTCTAGAGCTATATATATACATACATATATATACATGTATGTATATATACATATATATATATATATATGTATATATACATATATATATACATGTATATATATATATGTATGTATATATATATATATGTATGTATGTATGTATGTATGTACACACAGTCGATCAAAATTTATATTTATGCTATTGTAATATCTTTAAACAATGTATGTACATATGTGACATTTCGCTTGTTTATCTCTGTAATCTTCATAAATATATTCACACTATTTGACGATATCATACGATCGATTGTTAAAGGTTTATTGTAGCTATATTTTGATCGAATGTGTGTATATATATACACACAGTTGGCCAAAAGATATATTCATATATCTGCAATATCTTTAAACAATGTATGCAACTCACCCTGTTAAGGGTATCATGCACCTATCATTTGGCCGACTGTGTGTATATGTATACATACCATTTATAGGTTTCATATGGTGGACTCTTAAGGGTTTCATGCACCTATGGTTTGGCCAACTTTGTGTGCTTCATTGTCGTGAACCCCTCGCACAACATTACCTGCAACCCCATTGTCCTCTCTGCCCTTTTGATACTGCATTCACCTTTGATAGTATGGACGACATTTTGATAGCAATTGACATGCATTTATAGGAATTTAATCCTAAATTGGTACTAATTTGAATTTTTATATTTATATATAATATTAATATTAACTATGTATATGTGTGTACATATGCATGGCATACATACATACATACATATGTATGTATGTATGCCATGCAAGATAGATGCATGTGTGTATGTATGCATGCATACATATGTATGTTTGTATGCATATGCATATGTATGCATGCATACATGGATATGTATGTATGCATATGTCAAATGAAACAAGCAATGCATGTTGTAGTATCATATCCCCAATTGTACCTACTAGTTGCAGCTTCCAAACTATGTATATTTCAAAGTTGTTGTAAGATTCCAATTGTATACATTGTTCAATGTATGTTTATTATTCATATGTATCACGATTTTCTTCAGAAACATTTGCATACATACATATGATTCCACCTATCATCCTTAGTTTACAGCTATTTTAAGAATGTATAAATAACTATGCCATTTGCATACACACATACAAATAGTCAGCCAAAAGATAGGTGCATGAAACCCTTAATAGTCGAGTACATGATAAGCTCAAATACTATCAATATATTTATGGAAATTGCATATATATATATATAAAAGTTGTTGTTTCATATAGCCTTGTTCATTTACATTTAAATGAATTAGATGTATGCTTTAGTTGTTCTTCAATTATAGTGACTTTTACAAGTATGATAATGTTGTTTGAAGTTATATATAAATGTCATAATGTTGTATCAAAAAGGGTTATAAATATTTATACCATTATGTTGTTTCAAGTTATATATAGCCCCTTAATTGATTATATATATATTCCATGATCACCTAAGGGTTGTAAGAGTTAGAATTGGGGATATGATAGTATAACATGCATGTCTTGTTTCATTTGACATATAGCCTTGTTCATTTACATTCAACCGAATTAGATGTATGGTTTGTTTGTTCTTCAACTACAACGACTATTACATGTATGAAAATGTTGTTTCAATTTATATCATATGTTGTTTGAAATTATATAGAAATATCATAATTTTGTTTCAAGTTATATAGAACCCCTTAACTGATTATATGTATGTATGTACATATATATGTGTGTGTACATATATATTTGTATGTATGTATATATATTTGTATGTACATACATACATATAATCAGTTAACATGATCACCTAAGGGTTGTAAGAGTTAGAATTGGGGATATGATAGTATAACATGCATTGCTTGTTTCATTTGACACATAGCCTTGTTCATTTACATTCAACTAAATTAGATGTATGGTTTGTTTGTTCTTCAATTATAGTGACTCTTACATGTATGAAAATGTTTCAATTTATATGATAATGTTGTTTGAAGTTATATAGAAATATCATAATATTGCTCCAAGTTACATATAACCTCTTAACTTATTATATATATGTATGTATGTATATATGTATGTATATGTATGTATGTATGTATGTATGTATGTATGTATGTATGTATGTATGTATGTATGTATGTATGTATGTATGTATGTACATACATACATATATATAATTAGTTAACATGATCACCTAAGGGTTGTAAGAGTTAGAATTGGGGATATGATAGTATAACATGCATTGCTTGTTTCATTTGACACATAGCCTTGATCATTTACATTCAACTGAATTAGATGTATGGTTTGTTTGTTCTTCAATTACAGTGACTCTTACATGTATTAAAATATTGTTTCAATTTATATGATAATGTTGTTTGAAGTTATATAGAAATATTATAATGTTGTTTCAAGTTACATATAACCTCTTAACTGATATATATATGTGTATGTATGTACATATATATGTATGTATATATGTGTGTGTGTGTGTACATTTATGTATGTATGTATGTATGTATGTAGTTGTAAGAGTTAGAATTGGGGATATGATAGTATAACATGCATTACTTGTTTCATTTGACACATAGCCTTGTTCATTTGCATTCAACTGAATTAGATGTATGGTTTTTTTTTTCTTCAATTGTAGTGACTCTTACATGTATGAATATGTATTTACAACAAAGATGAACATATTAGTATAAAATAAACGTAGCTATGAAACAACAAAGACGAACATATTAGTATAACATAAACTCAACTATGAAACAACAAAGATGAACATATTAGTATTCTAAAAATTACATCAATTACACACCTTCAAAACATTCACAAAAAAACTATTCACAATCTAACATTCCAATTATGTAAAGAAAATTGGAAAAGAGAAATCACATGAGGGGAAGCTATATGTTGATGTGTTGTTGGTATTTGCATCTTGCCTAGCCAACTACTCATCCATGTTTGTGGCCTCTGAATCAATAGAACTACAACTTGAAAGTGGCTGGCTAATACTTGGGGGACGCGAGAGTGGACAATACTTGGGGTAATGAATAGAAACAAAGTCAGTGAATATTGCATGTCGTTCAAGCAGGGGATTTAAAGGATTGTTGAGACACCTTTCCCTTGTTGCCTCTTTTCTAGCCTTTTTCATTTCTCTTTCTTTTTTAGCAGCTTCCCGTTCAATCCTTTGCTACTCCTTTTTGTGTTCCTTCTCTTTCCTTTATTGTTCTCTTTGAACCTCAACTGCTTGTCGTTGAAGGTCTTTTTTAGTTCTCATTTGTTCCTTGAGGTCCCTTATTGTAATTCTTTCAATCTTCTGTTGTTCGATCTATTCTCTCTTCCTTTCTTTCAATTGTTGAATTTCCTTCTTCCTCTCCTCTTGCTCCATTAACAACTTCATGTAGTCATCTGTGGTGAGGAGATGGGATTGTCTTCTAAGTCAAATCACACAATCAGCTAGATGATTGGACTTATTCTTCATTAGATGGACTGGTAATTTCAAAAATTGGGAGATGTTTGAACTTATTTGGCCTCCCAATGGCTCCATTGAGTCTTCTTCATTTGGAAACTACTCCTTGCTAGCTATTTCATCCACTTCCTCACCTCCTCCCCATTGATCAGGTTCACATTCTCCATAATCAGCATAGAAATGTAGTAAGCTAGATTGGCACATCATGTTTGGTGGAGATGGCATTGATAGACTTTGTTCTAAATCCACATGCAAATTAATACCAAGATTTGTAAGCCCCTCTAACAACCATGATTGTTCCTTTGGTGTATTGGGTAGAGAAAGAGAGATGTTTGCATATGTATTTTCGTCATCCAAATTAGGTGTTCTTAGTGGAATATGCTTGTCACCCAAATCAAGTGTTCCAATTGGAGATTGTTGGTCTGACAAACTAGTTGTTTCAAGTGGACTATGTTGGTCTACAAAATCAGGTGTTCCAATTGTCTTTTCAACCTCTGTTTGTGGCACACCATTAGTGGATAGACTTAGAATATTTTTTGCAACAAATGCATCCTTGGGGGAAAAAAATTGGAATGTCTCACTTGGTCGCATATCCTCCATTAAAGCATCTGGATTTAGGGGGCCAATACTTGTTCTTTTGAAGTCTACTTTTATGTTGTCAACAATCAATGCTTTCTAAAATGTAGCACTGCCAAGTGTTTCCAACTCTGCTCTTTTAATCTCTAAATTTGGATACTTACTCACCCATATTGCTCTTTCCTTTTTAAAATATGATTTGAAAGATGCAAACATGCTAACATTGAGTGGCTACAATCTGTGAGATGTGTGGGTTGGTAGGGTTAGCAAGTCAATGCCTAATGACCTTGTTTCGTTAATAGTAGAAAATGCAATGTGGCTGCCATGGCCATCAAAAATCAAGAGGTGCCTATTGGTGGGTGAGACACCACTAGGTGCAACCAAAGCAAGAAGAGGTCTTTAGTCATCCACACATGGGGTTGAGTAGCCATACATGCACTTGGCTCATAATGAGCTATATAGTTCTTTAGTGTTTTTTGCTCTTAAACAAATAAAAGCCAAGTATCTTCTATCCAGCAACGTTTACACAACATAAAATTGTGATCCCCTCTCAACTCTTTGGTATAATGTACGATACACTTTTGGTGCCCTAATTTTTAGCAAGCACTCTCATTGCACCATTTCATCCAGCTTGAATGCTAGTCTCATCACAATTCCAAATCGTCATTGGACCATACAGATTGGTTGTGTATGCCTTTTTCAATGTTTCGTAGAATGCAGCAACCACTACAAACCTCAAATTGGGTGCACGATCTCTCTTGGCCTTGTGTTATCCTCAAAGTTAGATCGAGATGCCTTCTTTTGAAGCCTGTCCACCAATAATTACCAAGAACTCCATCCTTGAATGGATTTGGCCTCATTTGGTATATTTATGCTACTTTAGACTTCAAATTGACAATTTCTAAACCATGGCTAACAACAACCATCTCCTTGCACCATTCAAAAACATTTTCCTCTTCCTCATCATTCAAGATTGTTGGGGGCCCTTTCCTTTTTGTAGAGGTAACATTATCAACCAATTAGTCAATGTGGTTGCTAGAATACTCCACTTCATTGTTTCCCCCTTGTTGACATTTCGTTGTCTTCAATGTCCTTCATGGCAGATTTCATGTTAGCCATGGACCACTCTCGTTGCACGAAATCCTTCTTAGTTATAACAGTTGAATTCACTTGGACTACAAGCTCGATTGGATGTGGAATGGAAACAAATTCATCCTCTTCACTATGTGGTAGCTTCACACCTCTCTTGTGTGGAGGCAATGCTATTCAAGCTCTCTTTGCAACTCGTCGAGTTCTTGTTGTCGCTTTATTCTTCATCTACATTAAGCCAAGTGCAAGAACAATAAACGACAGACACATACAGACAAAAATATATTCAAAGTAAAGGAGAGGGTTTGATGGTGGTGAGTGTTATGTTGTGCAAGGGGTCCATGTCAGCAGAGGACACGTTGGCCAAAAACTTGAATTGCATACAACCCTTAACTATTCATATCCCAAATTCTAACTCTTACAACTATTAGTTGATCATGGAATGAATATATATATATATATATATAATGTATATATATATATAATGTATATATATGTGTGTGTGTGTATATACATATATATATACATTATATATATATATATATGTAATGTATGTATATATGTATATACATAATATACACACATATATATATATATAATCAATTAAGGGGTTATATGTAACTGAAATAACATTATGATACAGGTATATAACCCTTTAGAAACAAACATAATGATATTTATATATAAATCCTAAAACAACATTATGATACAAATATTTATAAACCATTTCTGGAAATAAATAATATGATATTTATATATATGTAGATCTTTGTTGTTGATCTTGCTGTTGTTGCGCTAATAGAGCTTGTTGTTGTGTTTGTTGTTGTTGGTCCAACAATGCTTGTTGTTGGTCAGCTAGGGCTTGTTGTGCTGCTTCTTGTTGCTCTTGGTATTGCTCTAATGCTTGCTGATATGCGAGTTGTTGGGCTGCTTGTTGTTGTGCGAAGTACTGCGCTTGTGCTTGCACTCGTGCTTGGGCATCTTTGGCATCTTTTGCAGCTTGTGCGTAGTTTGTGCTGACTTGGATAGCCTTGTGTAGCTTGGTAGAACCAATGTCAACCTAAGTCTCCGAGATTTGAACCCCTAATTCAAAGTGCCTACAAAAACACAACAACAAACAACGTTAGAGAGTTATTTTGTAAGCATGAACAAGGATTCCCCATGAAATCCATTCACAAAGCTAAAAATAGGAAATAGAACAAAGAAAACAATGAAGAACATAATGGAAATATGAAATCCTAATTTAGCATGCAAACACTTGATCCCATGGGGGAGTTGGTGCAAATAGGTGTGTGGAGATTTTCCCTTTCCCAATTCCTTGAATGCAAATGTTGATTGAAGATGATTGATCCACTTGATAAGTCCCTCAATGAGCTCCAAAATCTACAATAAACTAGTTAAGAAGATGGATGGAATTTGAGAGATATTTGCGCATAATAACTCTGCATAATTGTGGATCGTGAGGTGTCGAAGGTTCTGTAAAGTGAGGGCCGAAATAAGTGGAATGTTTGCTTGTTGTGCCATGTCTGCTTTCAACAACGCTTGTTGTTGATCTTGCTGTTGTTGCGCTAATAGAGCTTTTTGTTGTGCTTGCTGTTGTTGGTCCAACAATGCTTGTTGTTGATCAGCTAGGGCTTGTTGTGCTGCTTCTTGTTGCTCTTGGTATTGCTCTAATGCTTGCTGATATGCAAGTTGTTGGGCTGCTTGTTGTTGTGTGAAGTATCAAGGCTGTGCCATGTTTCGCCGCGACCAATTTTTGTAGCTTGGATGTACCCAGCGGGTTTGCAGCGACTGGCGAAATGAAGCCAGGTTTGAGCGCCTGCGGCCGCAGCTTGTGTAGCACGTTGTTGTTGTTGCAACAAAGCTTGGGCTTGTGCCGCTTGTTGTGCTTGTTGTTGTTGCAGCAATGTTTGAGCTTGATTTTGCTATGAAGCTTGAGAAGCGTGCGTGGCTATAGGTGCTTGCTGAATTGTTTGATATTGTTGGAGCAATTGCTGGTATGCTTTGAATGCAGCATTGTAATGGCTTACTTGGCTTGGTCGCAATGGTGGTGGTGGTGGGATCGGAATTGTGTTGGAAGTTTGAGATGTGCTTAGAGCGATGGTGGTGGTGGGAGGTTGCGATGTAAGGGGTGTGATGGGGGTAGTGGAAGTTTGAGGTATAGTGGAGGTAGTGGTTGGAGTGAATGTGGTGATAGGTGCATTTGGGATGGGTGAAGTGATAGGAATGGTGGGACTAGGTAAAGTGGTAGGAATGGTAGAGATGAGCGAAATAGTGGGTCTTTGAGAGACCGTATTTTGATTAGCTATCATGCATTGGTTTGATGTGGATGGTGTGTTTGAAAGACGTGATGTACCCCTGCTGGTTAACATCGGATAAGACGGCGTTTAGGTGTTGTGAAATTGAAAAGGGATCCCAAACCAAAACATGGTGTTGACGCAGGGAGGTGCGGAATGGTTTGAATGCGGAAATTTTCTTGTGCAAATGAAGAGACAAATCCGTAAGGTCTCTCTATTTCGGACGAGCTTGCTTGTACCAAAGGTCTAGACACTTGTGTGTCAAGAGAAAATGATGAGGTGGTATGGTAAGGAACCTCAGATGTATCGATAAATCTAAGTGGGTTGTAAAGTGGATTTTGATGCGTGTTGAAGAGGGTATCATCCTCATTGATAGTAGGTTCTATGGTGGTAATGGAAGTGGTTGATTGTGGAAGGGTGCTTTGGTCATTTGGTACAAGAAGCTCATCCTCAATAGTGTTGAGAATTGATGGATTTATTTTAGCCATTGCGCGAAGAAACTTTTGTAGTTTTGGTTGTTTGAGCATCTCAAGAACTTCTTCCTCACTTAGTTCTGTTGGTGTGATGTCTTCCACCAAGACCTCTTTTTGTGGTTCGTGTGTAGTGATAGTGAGGTCTGGAAGTGGTGTGTTTTGGATTTCTGGAATGTTTTGGCTTAGATCACTTGTGGTTGATGTTTCTTGATTTAACTCCATGTTCCTCTTGTGTTGTGATCTTGTTTGAACCATAAAAGAGCAAACTAGGATGTGTAAAAGATCAAAGATGTGAAGATGAAAGGTGTATGATATATGGGTGAGAATGGAGGTTTTGAATTTGTATTGAAAATCTTGATGTGATGCTAGGTACTTTGGGTTTGCTTTGATTGATGTTTGTTTGATGTTTAGACTTTGAATTCTATCTTTTGAATGTTGATGTTTGAGCAAGAGATATCCCCAAGATGTTTGAATGATGATCTAAAAAAGATAACTAATGCTCATAAAGGATAATTTGATTTAGGAGTGAGAATAGGATGTGTCTACTCACAAGCTAACCAAAAGATAATCCAAATTAGTGATGGGAGAAGGATGCATCTATCCACCATTAATTGGAACAAAGTGATAATTCAACTAAGCATGTGCAAAAGGATTCATTCACACACACTTGAGTTGAACAAGTTTGATGTTGATGTTTGAAGAACTCAAAGTCTCATGTTTGAAAAGTTTTGATGTCTACCAAAGGAGCCTAGCATAGTTGTATCAAGATTTTCTCAAAATGTTGGTGAGATGTTTATGGCTGTTGATGTTTTTGATGGATGAATGTTTGTTTTGATCTTAGAATGACCCTAGTTTATACTTTTGTTTAACAAGACCAAGGTATTGAAGAACGTGTTATGCCCTAAGCAAGGTATCCAATCCCTTGAAACAATCTTTGATTTTGTGTGTAGTAAAATGAATATAAAGTGGGGTTGTCTCTTGAAGCATGTCGATAGAAATTAGCCAACAACTTTTCTCTAAAATCATATAACCTTTTGAGTCTTTGTTGATGTTGTTTTGGGCTAAGTTTCCTTTTCTTGGGTTTTTGTATCTTGATCTTGTGAGAAATCATTGAAAAGACATGTGTGGGGCTCAATTGTTTATCTTTGCTTTTAATGACTTCTTTTTACCAAATACACTTTCTTGATTATGTTTCAAACTAAAGATGTCCTATGTCAAAATTCCTTTTCTTCCCACAAAGTGTTGTGTGGGAGTTCCAAGAAATTGAGGCAAAGGGATTTCCTAGGCTAACCCTAGTTAGAGCAAATGACGATATAAATTCAAGTGATGAGAAACCTCTAAGGACATAATCCCAAGGGAAGGCAACAACACTTAAATTTGTCAAAAGGTATTTGCTCTATCAAAAGGGGTTTGAAATTTGCATGATCATGTTTAAGTGTTTGTTTTTCCAATGTTTACGAACAAGCATGTGTTTTTGTAACCCAAAAGCATGTACAATCCTATGGATGTGATAGACAATGTTTGTTGAGTCCCCACTTGGACAAGTCCAGCTACGCCTACTTTTAGCCGATGGTTAGATGCTTGACCCCACTGGCTACCCTCCACGACACTCACTTATACGGGGCAGCCAAGCACCAACACCCATGAAACTCCCATGGCATGCTTTCCATCTCTACTAAAAGCCGTAGTTCTAAAGGCTCTTAACGAAATGCTCTTGCACCAACAAAACGCATTAAGGATTTTGGCAAATTCCCAGCACATGGGTTCTAGTATGACTTTCCGCTCTGTGAGGAGTTGACTCAACGTGGCAAGAGTCCCCTTCGATCCATCTTGGTTTGAGTCAACCACAGGATATTACGCTTCTTCCAATATCCACATTTATATCCCGCTGGAAATACTCTTGGCTTTAGAGTGTTACCGGTTGAGCCGTTCCCTTGGGTGATTACTTTTTCCCACAAGGCGGGCCCTCTAAGATAAACAAAAGCGAATGAAGAACAATATTCGTAACTCGATCAATCCTTGTAGGCAACAAAGAGAGAGAATGTACGCAACAAAGTCCCCACTCACACTCGCACAATAGTTTGTTCAATTTTAAGCCCAAATCGAAGTGTGGAGGTGATTGCTTTATCTCAACCCAAAGTCATGGAAAAGACCTTTTGATTCTCAAGATCGCTATAAAGCGCGAGAGAAGCGCATACGTCCTTTTCCAATGGCTTTAGTCTAAGTAAGCCCTCACAAACAAACAAAACTACACTTGTTCTTTTTAAACCCTCAAATGCAATGATGATTTCATTTTAAAGCACCAAATGAAGTGTGAGAAATTGCCTTGTTCAATTGTTAATCCAATAAAACCAAATCTAGTAAGTTGTGATCCTAAAGTTCATTTTAACCTTTGCAAGAAATGAAAAAGGTTCTTTTTAATCCCAATTGAAAACTAGTGTCCTAAGAAGGAGAAGGATGACAAATTCTTTGAAGAAGTGTTAAACAAACACTTAAGTGTTAAAAAACACTTTGATTAGATAAAATATCATCTCCATGCTCCTCTTTCTTTTGATTTCAATTTCCAACCTACAAAAGTGATCAAAATGTTAGATGAGATCAAAAGAAACAAAAGGATATAGGGGTTAGATAAACCATTTACCAAAACACTCTAAAACTTAGCCAAGTTATCATGTGTTTACTTTAAATGTAAATTTGAAAATTTTAACTAATTTAAAGTTAAGAAACACCTACACCATTGGATAGCTTGTGAAATTCTACCCTATTTTAAAAAAAAAAGCATCAAAAAAGACCTACGTATGACCAAGATATGGTCATTTTAAAATTGACTCTAAAAACACTAAAATAGTGATCATATGCGGGTTAATGAATAGTGCTGTCAAAAAACAGCGAAATTTTATAAAAAAACGTGTTGGATTTGAGGTGTATGCCCTCCTTCTAGCGCCAATATGTGAACCATTTGAATCTATACCTTGCACAAACACAATAAACATGCAAACAATTAGATCAAACACAAGATTAGAAACCAATAATTCCTCAAGAAATCCATTTGAAATTTGCAAAAGATAAGAAATGAAAATGAAGAACACAAATGAAACAATTAAATCCTATCTAATGCAAGCAAACTCTTGATCTCTTGAGGGAGTTGGTGCAAATAGGTGTGTGGAGATTTGCCCTTTCCCAACTCCTTGAATGCAAATGTTGATTGAAGATGATTGATCCACTTGATGAAGACTTTGAATGTATGCTCCAAGCTTAAAATCTGCAAAAAAACCTAGCTATGATTCAATGAGATGGATGAGAATTGCTAAGTATTTTAGCATGGTAACTTTGCTTGAGATGTGGATGATAAAATGAATGGTGAAGCATTGTATTTATAGAATGAAAAGTTGAAGAGATGTCCAAATTTGATCAATGTGGGACAAAGATTCAACCAATGATATAATGCCACTTGTCAACATGTGAGAGGATGAAGGTTGAGCAAGTTTTGAGGATTGTGCAAGTTTGAAATTTGAATTTGATGAGATGACATGTTTAGGGGGATGAAAAATGAGTTAAATGCCAAGTGGGAGACATGTAAGAGACAATGTAAGAGCTTTAAATGCTTTGTTGGATGGACAAGTCCTTTTGGGGGGAGATTTCAAATTTGAGGAATATTCCCACTTAGATGCCTTTTTTGAATGAAAATAGGGAATTATTAAATCAAATAAATGATTTAATTGTGCAAGTTGCAAAATCTAGAGGATTTGAGTGATTAGGATTAAATTAATTAGGATTTGATTAATTTAAGGGGATATTTAACTGTTGGATAATTTGATTTTGGATTTTAATTTAAATCAAAAAGAAAGGAATATGATAAGAGGCTAATTAAATAAAGATTTTGATTTATTTAATTAAAAGGGATGGTACTAGATTAAATTAAATAAGGTTTTAATTTATTTAATTTAATGATAGACTTTAGAGATTTAATCAAATAAATTGATTATTTAATTAAATAGGGATAATTAGATCAGATGAATTGATTTAATTAACAAGAGAAAGTGACTTAATTAGACAAAATAATTTATTTAATTAAGAGACGAATATTGATGAATTTAATCAGATAGGGGAATTTGATTAAACAGTTAGACCGAGGGATGATTTAGGAAGAAACGATGTTAGTAGATCAAAGTTAGATGCGCAATGTCAACTTGTACATTTTGCATGTCTACAGTAAGAGAGACCATCCAAATAAAATTATCTCATTTGTTCTCTCTCGTCGATGCCTATCAAGATCAGAATCGATAATCCTGATGGAATCAACAACGTTTTTCATCACAGATTGAAAACATCTCACATGTGGAGGAATCAATGCTTGACTCTGCATAACATTGATTTGATTTTGTAAGGATGCAACTTGATTATTTATACGTGCTCTCAAGCGAGCCTCGTCAGATGCGATAGGTGTTGGATGTGGCATATTAGGTGGAGGGGGAGGTGGAGGTGGAGGTGGAGGGGGACGGGGATGGGGACGGGGATGGGGACGAGGAGGTGAAGGTGGAGGTGGAGGGGGACGAGGAGGTGGATGTGGCTGTGGCTGAGGTGGCAGATTGATGATATCATCAATGTTAAAATCATCCATGATATGTTCGATATAAATGTGCACTTGCATTAAATCATACAAAATAGGATGTGCATACATATATTAAGATCATAGATTTAATTGAAATAGGATGAGCAACATATATATTAAGATCATATAATTAATTGAAATGCACATATATATATACATTGATTGTTCAACTCAAGAGCATGTCCATACAAAATTTAAAATTTAACATGTACATGTACATTTAAAATAAAAAATATGATGCATACAGATCATTAAACTAAACTATATACATACATACAAATTTCAAAATTTAAGAACTATATATATGCAAATTTTTAATACATGCACATACATACTAAACAATAAACTTGAAACATTTACAAAAGCTCATTTTATGTCTAACACACACACACACACACACACACACACACACACACACACACACACACACACACACACACATATATTAATTACAATTTTTCAGCAGGAGAAATCATGATCTAGTAGATAGTCATAAAATATATACTATTATATATTATTCATTATAAGTTCATAAATTCCACCAAATTCATAAATCCATGTCACTAAAAATATCCATCTAGAACCAAATTCATAAATTCATGTCACTAAAAATATCCATCCAACCAAATTTATAAATTCATCACAAAATATCCATTGTTCACCAAATTTATAAATTCATAACTATTTAAGATCATTGTCTTAATTTAGAAACTATTGTGGCTCTCTACTGCACCTCTTCATTTCTTTGTGTTTTCCTTTTCAGAATTGAAAGTTCTCCTCTCCTCAAGCCATTGTTGATGCTCATCTAAGATTCCATCCATAGCCTTGACAACATCAACAAGGGTTTGCATCCTAGATGCAAACATCCTCACAGGAGGTGCGACACATTCTTCATTTTGAATAATGTTGATTTGATCTTGGATGGTTCTAACATTGGCATTGATTTGTGCTTGCAGCATGTTCATGATTTTAGGTGGTGGAGGTGGGGGGTTATGAGGTGGAGTGGGTGGAGGTGGAGGTGAAGGTGGTGGAGATGGATGGTGTGGAGGTGGATTGCGAATATTATTGAATGGATCCATGTGATCTTTAAGATATGAGTGAACCTGCATTAGATTTGTAATTTCAAGATGTAAGATACATGTTTAGGAAATACCTTTAAACCATTCAATATAAATGGCCTTAAATAATTGAATACAAATGATAAAATATGTAAGCCTCATTATGTCTAAGGCACATGTTACTTGAATGAAAATACAATTAACTATTAATAGTATATAATCTTGCAGGATCTTATTATTGTTAAATTTGGTTGCCTTGGGCAACTTTGATCACCAAATTTTAAGAACTTCTTTGATCCCCTTAAGAAATGTCATATTGGGACCTCTTAAGAAATTGAATTACGATTTAGGGTGATAGGATGGCTTAAGGGGATCTATGTCTAGTGAGGTCCTAAGAGAAAATGGCGTGGCTCAAGTGAATAAAATTTGGCGAAGTTGCCCAAGGCAACCAAATTTCATTAAGATCCTTTAAAGAAAAAAAGATGGCTTTAGGGTTTAGGGTTTAGAGTTTAGAGTTTAGGGTTTAGGGTAATAGGATAGCTTAAGGGGATCTACATGTAGTAAAATCCTAGGACAAAATTACATGGCATAAGGGAATGGAATTTGGTGGAGTTGCCTAAGGCAACCAAATTTCATTAAGAGCCTAAGAAAAAATGATGGCTTTAGGGTTTAGGGTTTAGAGTTTAGAGTTTAGGGTTTAGGGTAATATGATAACTTAAGGGGATATATGTAGTAAGATCCTATGACAAAATTACATGGCATAAGGGAATGAAATTTGGTGGATTTTCCTAAGACAACCAAATTTCACTTTAAGGTCAGGTAGGACAAAATGAATGGTTTAGTGTTTAGGGTTTAGATTTTAGAGTTCAGGGTTTAGGGTTTACAAAACTTAGGGTGAAGTTTTGGTGCCCATTGAATATAATGAACTTGCAAGTTAGTGAAGAACATTTTCTTGTGGAATAGTTGATTGAGATCTACTCTTGTTTCAACTGACCAACCTAGATCATGAAATCTCATTCATATTATAATCTTGCATGATCTTATTATTGTTAAATTTGGTTGCCTTGGGCAACTTCACCAAATTTTAAGAACTTCTTTGATCCCCTTAAGAAATGTCATATTGGGACCCCTTAAGAAACCGATTTACGATTTAGGGTGATAGGATGGCTTAAGGGGATCTAGATGTCTAGTGAGATCCAAATTAGTCATACTATGGCCTCACTGGTTCCATCTAGCTCTGGGTCAAAAGTGTTTACCCCTCTAATAAAAAAAAGTATCATGTTAAAAATGAATCAATCTATACATATCACAAAAATAACATACATCTATCAAAACAAGTAAAAATTTCCTCCTACATTAGAGGATATCAAAATAAATATGAAATATTTTAATAATTATACTTGTAATCACTTATTAATAAATTATATCATACATAATTTTAATCACATGATAAAGGAATAAATATACATATGTAGAAGATACAAAAGTAAAAAGAGGCTAGTCACATGGATCTTGATCCTTCTAGAGGAAGTGCCTAGATTTGTGTATTTTGTGTAGGACTCTATGTAGGTGTTGGGACCTTCACCTCTCTCCTTGTATATTTCCAACAATCCCACTCACTCCCTCTATAGAATTATTTCCTTTGTTATTATCTAGTTCTTTTAATCTTCTAAATTAACCTTTTATTTATAGGAGCATAATATGAATCCTCCCCCTATCTCTATTGTAATAATAGCATAGTTCCTCCAACCTATCATCATGTACCTCCTCCCTTTCCCATGTAATAGGTGTACCTTAGGTGTTAAATGGTTCCATCTTGGTCTCCTTATTGATGCATTTGTATCCTTCCACATAAATCTATAGTAGTATCAAAATATAGGTAATTTTATGGTTATTGAATCTCTCTTAATTGCTAAAGAATCTGTTATGATTGAGGATGGGTGGATTATTATCTAGGATCACATCTTAAAAATCCTATAGCGGTCATGGTATGTGTTTCTTAATACATATATTCCCATACAAACCTCTTTCCATGTATTATCAACTCTCCTATATAATAGACACCTTACTAGATTTAGATTTCATATGATATATACCCAAGTGTTTCCAATTGGAATTGCTATAATTATACTTTTATGGTATTCTAGATATTCATAATAGTTTTCATAAATCTACCAAATAGACCCATTATTGACATTCAACCTACATAATTTTAGGTATGTCTAATGAAAGAAACTTTACCCATAGCACTCTCACTCGCGCTCTCCTATCTTGTGGATATAATAGAATAAAGTTTTCTTCCAATGATTTAGATCCCTAATGATCATGTCTAAGTGTCATAGAGAGTGATCATCCACTCTTCATAAACTTGTAGAAACCAAAAGGTTTTATATTATGTGTTCAAATAAGTGAAAACATTACAAAAAGCTCTATTGAATGGTGACAATAGAGGGTTTTTTAAGGCAACCAAATTTCATTTTAAGGTCCTAAGACAAAATTCAAATGCTTTAGTGTTGAGGGTTTAGATTTTATAGTTTAGGGTCTAGGGTTTAGCAAACTTAGGGTGAAGTTTGGGTGGCCCTTGGAATAATTTAGACTTGCAAGCTAGTGCCAATTGGAATCGATTGTATGTGCTTAGATTTATGAATTTGCTAACTAAATTTGAAAACAGACATCAAGATAAACTTTATGAATTTTAACTATTCTTTAACATATTGTTTTCTAATCTAATTATAATTTAACATTGAAACTAAAGTTTAACATATCATTTTTTCCATACAATGCAAATAAAATTTAAAACATTTAAGCAATGCAAATGACTTTTTTTTAGCTCGAAATTACCTAGTTTTCAAAATCAATATGATTTGTTCGATTTCAATTTAGGGTTTTAATTTTTATTTTTGTTCCAATTCAATTTAGGGTTTCAATTTCTAAGCAATTAGGGTTTTTAATGCAATTTTTTCGTTTCAGTTCAAACTAGGGTTTTCAAATTCAATTTTTTTCGTTTGATTTGAATTCAAGGTTTCAAAAAGCTTCATTAGGGTTTCTAAATGCAATTTTTTTATTTCATTTCAATTTCTAGGGTTTTGAAATGCAATTTTTTTTGTTTTGTTTCAATTAGGGTTTTCAAATTAATTTTTTTTTGGTTTAATCGAACAATTTAGGTTTCAAAAGTTAAATTTTGTTTGTAAAACACAATTCAAAGTTCATTTTTTCATTTCTATTAAAAAATCTTTAGGTTTCATTGCATTTTTTCATCTATTTTTACAATTACTCATTTATACTATAACAGGAAAAAAAAATGCTCAAAACATGAAATAAATTAAAAAAAAACATGCTAAATTCACTTATTTTCTTCACAATTTCAATAAAAAATGGTAAAATACAAAAAAACAGGGTGTGGGCGAGTACCTGTAGCTGTTTGTGGGGGTCATGATCGCCTGTACTTGGGATCCTGTCTGCTGTGAAATGAACTCTATTTTTTTAAAAATAAATAACAATATAAAATAGGATCCCAATTTTTACAAATCGTGATCCTGTTTCGTAGTAATCGGGATCCCGTTCCTTCTCCATTGGTTCGGGGTCCTATAGGAAACAAGATCCCTATTTTTAAAAAGTGGGATCCCATTTCTTGTTTAGGCTCGGGATCCCGAAGCTAAACGGGATCTCGATTTTTAAAAATCGGGATCCCGTTTATTGAAATAGGGATCCTGTTTTTGCAATGCTAATTTCAATTTTTTGGCTAAGGAAAAAACTTCCACGTTTCGTGGACTCAACTTTGTTCACTTACCCAAGTTAGCGATCCGTAAGGTTTGAGACGTACATACCATCGTGCATATAGATGGTATATTTTGTTTCTTCATATTCTTTCCTTTGTAAAAAAATTAATACTAATGTTTCCTCTGTGATAACATTCACACAGCTCACAGGGTCTACCAAGACTCCTGTCACAATGTTACCATTGATGCGATCGAGAGTGTAGAGAGATGAGGGTTCATTGTTTAAGGGAAAATATTGTGATGTGAATGTAATGTTTGGTGAACTGGGTGTAGGTAGAGTAGTAGAAGTCACCATGACCGTGTTGACATAGGCCTCGGGTTGATTAACAAAATAAATGGAATCGATAATCATGTTAGCAGAGTGTGGCAGAAATGGGTCGGTATATATCTGTAGTTCACTATTAGATTTTGCCACTAATTTTTTAGCATTTTGTTTACTCATCGAGATGAATGGTACCATCCTCGATGTGGTCTT
This sequence comes from Sequoia sempervirens, assembly GCA_007258455.2. Lineage (NCBI taxonomy): Eukaryota > Viridiplantae > Streptophyta > Pinopsida > Cupressales > Cupressaceae > Sequoia > Sequoia sempervirens. The sequence goes on from VDFB02018296.1 coordinate 47,905,547, forward strand.
GTATCTCATGACGCAGCCACATACAATGCTTGGTATCATGTCCATTAACTTGGCAGTACTGACAATAAGTGCTCCCATCATACCAATTAGGGTAAGGCTCCTTAACAGGCTTTAGATTCGGCAAGGTTACAATCTTATCCTTCAAAAACTTCAGCAAGATAGAAGAATAAGATTCTAATAACTTTGTGAACTTTCGGTTATGTCTGAGGCCATTGTTATCGGCAGTGACAACTAAATTCATAATGGTCTTACCTTTCTTAGAGATTGATACGATGGACTTTCCCTTAGTACGGGAGGGCGAGGAGGATCCCCCGAACTAAACAACCATCTATTTGTACTCTTGTAAAGCTGCACAAAAGTGCACGAAAGAAGGGTATTTCATAAGGGAAAAATTATCTTGCCAAGGCCTTTGTAAGCTCCCTATGAATACCTTCTGCATGTCAGAATTGAGCAGCTGATATGAGATTTTTGAAAGGAGTGCTTGGTAGCGTGCTATAAAATCAGTGATTTTTTCATTATCTCCTTGTTTACATCGGACAAGATCCGAAAAAGGTCATCTTCGGCCTGATGTTTACTTGAAATTTTCTAAGGAATTGATTTACAAGTTGGTCAAATGAGAAGACAGAGTTGTTAGGAAAGGAACAGTACCACTTGAGCGATGTATCCTTAAGAGATCGGGGAAACAGTTTGGGCATCAACACATCGTGATGGAAGAAGTTTGTGCACAAGGTGTTAAAGGTAGACATGTGTGTCTGTGGATCTCCTTTACCACCATACTTTTCAAATTTATGGATCTCCATTCCTTGGGGGAAGGAAGTGTTTAAGATCACAACTGACAATGGGATGTGCTAGAAGAAGGGCTAGAAGATAGGCTAGGCCGAGGCTTGGGAAAGACTCATCAACTGGCTTTGCATCTTACCCATATTTTGAAGAAGGGTTTTCAGAATGGGGTCATTAGAAGATAGAGGGCTAGAGGAACCTCCTCTAGAACCACCACCAAAGCCACCTCCAGAACCACCACCGGTGTGACCTCCACTACAACCACTACCAGAGCCATCACCACCGATAGGGTCTCCACTGAAACCACCACCATGACCTCCATTGGAACTACCTCCATCGGCACCACCTCCACTACCAAATCCACCACCACTACCAAAGCCCCCACCACTCATCCTGCTAAAGCCTCCACCACTAGAGGTGACAGGGGGTGAATCTAAAGCCCAAGGGGACCCTATTTACTTTGATAATTTTGGGTTCTTCAGAGACATAAGGGATATTGATAGAGGGGACCGCGTCAACCATGTAAACATACGTGGGAGGCATCAATACTCCTAACTGTCATTCACACTCTTTGAAAGTGGCTCCTTGTACAAAGCTAGGATTGTTTGAAGGAGTACACACTTTGGCGAGACCGAGGAGGCTAGTCATAAGCTCTATGCCTATTTGATCTTTAACCATAATTTTTTTTAACTCACTAACAACCCGAGTAGTTCTAGCCATCTTTAGATTTCTTTCCAAGTGATTTTCTAAGTCGCTTAGTCCTTTACTGAGGATGGAGACATATTCTGTAGGAATTTGAACGACCTCATGCTCATCTACCGATGATGGTGTAGGAGACACAAGGGAGTGGGAATGTGATCAATTTCATCAACAAATACCATCTTGTTCCTCAACAACTACTCCTGTGTAGCTAGACCAACGACGAGATAAGAGAAAAGGCATGTAGTGAAACCAATAGGGACCTTTGTCCTTTCCATCAAGAGGTTTCATATACTTCTCCTAATGATATACCCATAAGTTGTAGATTGGGTTGTGATGCTCATAAACCTTCACAACACTCAGGAACACAGTAGTCACGAAGTACATAAGAGAGGTCTCAACACCAACGGATGAAAAAATGTTGGTTCATGTCAGGTTCACCAAAAATGTAAGAGAGGGGGACCACCACATGCAAGGCCCCAAGTCACTTAGGGCCAAGATGCGAAAGGCTGCCCTAACTTACCTCAGCTTAAAGGGGTGTTAGGATAGGTAGGATGAGGATGATGAGGACTATAAGGTCCTTCAATCACCCTACAAACCTAAAATGCAGAATGGGGCTAGGCGAGCTAGTTTTCAGATTTAACACTATCCCTCAAGAAGCTCTTTTCCTGAGGATGAAAGTGCGGTCCTGGGATGAAAATCCGTTGTGCTGGCGTCTCTCAAGTGCGTTGGCATCTGTATGATCAAAAAACTACAGAGAAAAGGTCAAACCTAAGAAAACAAGCTAATGACCTAGCTAACTATTACTAAAGGGCCAAAATAATGTGATAAAGTAAACAAATATACTCTAATGTGATAAAGAAAAAATGCAAGAGTTAAGGTGGAAATAAGGATCTCACAAAGAAACTTGTTCTCCAGCTAGCTCCTTGAGAACACATTCACCTACACACAAAGAGGAGGATAATGATGGGTGGCTCTATAGGGGCCTTCCTTAGTCAGACCCCACTTTGGTGTTTCCACCTCCATGAATAGCCAAGAAAGCGAGTATGATAAAGAAAGTACTATAATAGAGAACACCAAAAACACTACAAAAAAATAAGTGTGCTTACTCAACCAAGTGATAGAGGAGAGGAAAGGGAAGCTTACCACCTCCAACAAGAGCACTCAAGGCTGCTTGGGGCAGAAAATGAGAGTACTCGAGCCTCTGCTGGAATGGTGTTGTCCCAAACCTACTCTATCAAAGTGATGGAGTGAAGTTGTTGCTGCAATGGAGTGCTTGGAATGCTTAGAGTGAGTGCAAGAGTGTGAAAGTGAGCTTGTGAATGAAGTGAAGAAGTTGGATTGAATGGTTAGAGGATGAAATACTTGTTGAAGGAGTGAATTTGAAGAGGAGATGAAGAAAACAACCATATTTAGGCCGGTCGGCTGAAGAGGGCGTTACAACTTGACTCCCAATGAGAAGGGTAATGCCTTTGTAGGTTTAGCTGCAGGAATCTGCTAGGGACGTAAGTGCACCACGTGGGTGTCCCTAATAGAAATTCCTCCACTGACGCTCAAAACGGGTGCCAAGTGTGATGAAAGTAGTGGGTTTAGTTTTAATTAAGCCTCTGTACTTGGTTTTCTAAAGTGGAGAAGGGAAAAAGTGGAATTTGCATAAGGGGTGCAAATTCTCTCTTATACACCTATCTATAACCCTTGTCAAAGGGTTGGGTCACTTCTAGTGGGAAAGATGATTAGGGGGCCACCTAGTCTATACTTGAAGGTAAAGTTATTCCATCCTATTGCTAGAAAACCATAATTTTTTCAATTGGATGAGATGACTAATAATTTTTGATTTATGGTTAATTCAATTATAATAAAAATTCAAAAATATGTATAATTGATATATACTAGTAGATTGATAGTATAATAGTATTCACCCAAATCTATATTTCATTAATCTTTGATTTAAGAAACTTGTATAATGGTGATTCATGTAATGATGAAATGTTCGCATCTTAAATATATATATTTATTGATTCATGTATTGGAAAAGGAATTCAAAAAATAGAAATATATACCATTTTGATTATTTAATTGAAATTATTTTTTAGTTTTTTGTTAATTTGGGTGGCTTTTATTAAGGAGGATAAATTCTAGTTTGGAAAGGGAATTGTAAGAACTAAAGGGAAAATAAAAGGATAAAATATACTAGCGATAGTAGGGGTTTTGAAAGAGGAAGAGAGAGTGAAGATGAAACAAAATAGAAAAATGAAAAGAAGAGGATTAAAATTCATACGGGTTTGAGGAGAACTGAAATGAGAAATGCTAAAAAATAATTTGGTAGAGGTTTGATGGGATCTAAAATGGAAATAAAAGAAAAACCTAAGCTAGAGTTTTCTATGACTTGAAAAGAAGCAAAGAGAAAGGATGAGAAAAAATAAAGAAGAAATGGATATGTGAGATGAGGGAAATAAATGGAGAGAGATGGGTGAATGAAAAATGGAATTAAAATATATGTTAGGAAAGAAATAGAGTGAAAAATTAGCATAGCCAACAAGAAACCTTTCTCATGTACAATGAAAATTTTGAAAAATTATCACCTACCATGAAGAGATTTAATATAGATAATGGCATGTTATTCCAAAATATTGTTGTAAAATATTGGAAGGAATCAAGAACTCTTGAAATATAGTAAACTCTAATGTGCCTTCACTCCTCTATGAAAAATAGCTCAAGAATATATCTCAATTGAATACATAAAAATTCCTATAAAATGAGGGAGATGAAGGTTTAAGTTATAAATTTTATAGGGGATTTAGGGGAAACTATATTTCAACCTAAAAATATTAATAAAAATATCTACATTTAATCTTGGTGGGAATTGGGGAAAGGACTAGGCCAAATGTCTAAGTTTCTAGAGAGGTATGAGATCCCAAGAAAGTGTTAGAAGAATTGCTAGGTGGATCAAACCTACATAATGCCATGAGAGAAGATGAATTATAGAATAACCATAATTAAAAGATAAAATATATATAGAATAATATTACATAAGGTATACCTTAGGAAAAACATCAAGAGGGAGAAACCTAGCCTCTAAAATTATCCACACTCAATTTATTATTCAACAATGATACATTATAATACACTTATTGAGTCTCCATGAATACTTATGAAACATGAAGATCCTCCAATGCATCCTCCAAATTTAAATAAGAAATTAACCACACATCCCATGTCATACTTCACATGTGCAATCAACAAAAGAGATCAATAAAAAGAAAACCAAACCAAATAACTAAATAGTCAACAAGACAACAAGCTAAAAGGAAGCATGGTATGTGGAAATGCTTGCTACACTAATAATTTGAGGAGAGTGATGTGAATATTTCTATATTTTAACAATTATAAAAAGTAGAAACATATTTAAATGTAAAATAATTAATATATACCATAACATAGGTATACATCTAGGGAAAATAATTTCAGAAGAAAATCCCCACACTTTAAATCAACTCAATGCATTATTTAGTAAACCATGATTACAATACACTTTTAGAGAAAGCATTCACAAGAGTATAACCAATTAGAGAAATGAAGGTATTCTCACAACTAAATAGTATCTACAAATATTTATACACAACCTCCATCTCAAGAACCTAATATATAAGTGTTATGGCACAAAATTACACCCTAGTGCAATTTTCGATAACACCACCCTTACTTTAGCCTTATAAATTGATAATACTAAATCCCATCATCCTTAGCCTTCATTCCTATCCATACCTTGTCATTTTCTATTGGTGGGGGAAATTTTGACTAGGATGCTTCCGCGTTGCATGAAATTCCCTGATAGATTCCTAGGTTAGTGGACATTCAAACATTACATTTCCTTTCACTCGGGAAGTGTAACACTCCCTGCGACTGCAAACTTGTCTAAAAATGGCTCTTTTTTGTCCAAACTTCCATTTTGAACCTATATTCTCATTCCATTCAACTAGAATCACATTCTACTCACTTCATTCTCAATCTTCCACTTTATTCTTGCTCACTCTTATCTCCTTATCACTGTCATTCTCTCTACACCATTGTTCTTGTAGGGTTCAAGCTCTTAGCACATCACCCTTGCATAATTGTCTTGCATTCTCAAAGCTCTCACCCTTCCTCTCAACTTCTTTAAGATTGTATTAGGGAGGGTAATATTTATTTCATAGTATTATTGTCTTTATAGTTAGCATATTGATTGTCTTTACATTTCTATACGTCTTGTCTATTACTTTCATTATTATTATTTCTATATTGTGGTCTATCTAGCTGTCCGTGGAGGTGGAAACACTAAAGTGGGGGTTTGACTAAGGAAAAACCTAAAAAGAAACACCAAAGTTTTCTTGTTTCTTTGTGTGCAAGTTTTTTTTGTGAGGAACTGAACCATTGAATTTTGGGTAGGGTGTTATGACTCTCTTGTGCAATTAGGGTTTTTCACCTAAAGGAGAGAGATAGACCCCACACAAAATCTAGGTGGTTCACTCAAACTAATGCAAGTACAATGTAATTATTCCTAAATGCAACAAATTGATAAAATGGATTGATTATTTATGCAAAACCTAAGAAATATGAACTGTTTGAAAATATAGTGTGATATGCATAAATGAAATAGAAACGTAAACAAATGAAAAAAAAACTTAATGAAACTAAATGGAGTGCACTTGGAGGTAGAATGTTGATGTTGGAAGGTTCTGGAATGTTTCAGAAATTACTGTTGATGACCATCAGACTCGTTTGCCACAGATGGGAAATTAGTCTTGGTTTTGGTAAATTCTGTTGAAATAGGTTTCGGGGTGTCGAGAACTAAAAACCTCAAAAAACACTTTCTCTAACCTGGCAGTGGGACTGATTCACCACAGATGGTGAATTAGTCCACCTAAATTTTTTTGCAAATTCCATAGTCAACTTTATGGGTCTACATTTGTAACTGTCTACTTGTCAGGTTGATTCACCTAGAGGTAGAATGTTGATGTTGGAAGGTTCTAGACTGTTTCAGAAATTACTATTGATGACCATTAGGACTCGTTTGCCATATATGGAAAATTAGTCCTGGTTTTGGTAAATTCTGCTGAAACAGGTTTAGGGGTGCCAGGAACTAAAAACCTTAGAAAACACTTTCTCTAACCTGGCAGTGGGACTGATTCACCACAGATGGTGAATTAGTCCACCTAAAAAAGATTGCAAATTCCAAAGTCAACTCTATGGGTCTAGATCTATACCTGTCTACTTGTCGGGTTGACAGATTCAAATTTGTAGAAAATGGGTTGAATGATGTCTCCAAGCTTGAATTAGGTCTTTGTTGAGGGTATGTGTAGGATCATGATGGGCCAAAAAGTGGCAATATGATGGGTTTTTGTAGGGTATGTGGCTAACGACTTTTTTTTCACCCAAAATTGATGAAAGGAAAAGGGTTTTTAAAGGAGATTCTCAGCTTTCCACCAATATAAATTATGCTTTACTTTGAATTTAATAAATAATTATTATTTATTTTCTATTTGAATTACAACTAAAGTCTTGATTGATAGGCTGATTGATAAACATCTATAACTTTCAAACAGTATTACATTTTTTGAATCTGAAACATGCGTCAAATTCTATGCTTTGCATAATATAGGATTAAAAAAAAATGAATTTTATGAAGTTTGACCAAGTTAAGGTGGTTAGACATATAATTTTTTTTATTTTTTAAAAGCTGCAATAAAAAATTCATAATTAATTATTTACTTAGAAAAAAATTACAAAAAAATATGTATCACATCGAGATACGAGTCCTCTACTTATATCTAAAATCTTATAAAAAAATATTATCATTTTATTGTGGTTAGGGTGGTCAAATAGACACCTACTTCTCTTTTTTTCCCTGAAATTTAAGTACTACTGCATTGAAATTTCAAATTTTCACCAAATAGATTCTAAAAAAAAAAAAACCTAGTAGTTTAAAAAATACATTCAATTTTCTACAAATTCTATTCTTACATATTTTTGAAATAATATAGATAACTTATTCAAATTTTTACGTCAAGTTTTCTAACTCTGATTTTTCTAAAAATTTTGCTACTTAAGGGCCTATTTTTTCCATGATGATCCTACACATACCCTTGACTTTAATAGCTTTGATGACTTGTTGACCACTTTTCAACACCTAGACTCTTTGACAAATCTTCCTACAAGACCTACAAACACAAATGCAAAGAGGGGAAAAATGGTTAAGGGTTAGAGTATAGGAGTTTTCCTTGGTCAAACCCCGATTTGGTAATCAAACCCTTAATAATGAAATGAAATAAGAAAGGAATGATGAAAAAATAGCATGCAAATGTCATAAACTCACCTAACCCTTGTTGTTGAAGTCTGAAGATATGTCAATGGCTGCTCCAAGATGCTTGATAATTGCTTGATTGAATGATGCTAAGATGCTCAAATGAGATTGAATACAAGAATGAACTCATGAATGAATGGATGAATTGGGGGTTAAAATGGATAGAAAAACACTTATTTATACACTTATTCCCTAATTTCTCAAAAATACAACATCATAGGTTGAGATTAGGTCTCTATGAATAAAAACTTGAAATAAATTTGAAATTATTTTAAATTTTGTGCCAAGAGGGACTCATTCACCACCCATGGCGAATGGGTCCCAATCAAGGAAAGTGAATGGGTGTTGGGAATTAAGTTGCATTTAATGATGTTTGTCTGGTTTACATTAAAAAATACATTGAATTAAGGCCTATAAGTGCATAAAGGGGCCAAATAAAGCATAAGAAAGGTGTAATTAGTGATGACAAGTCTAGAAAAGCATGAAAGTTTGTTAAAACACTTTACAACACTTCAAAATAAGACTTGGTAAGGGATAAAAAGTGAATATTTAGATGAATTATAATAAGAATAGTCTAGAAAAGTGTAAAGATGTGTTACAACACTTCACAACACCTTTACAAGACATCATAAAGTCTTAATAATTTAAATATTCAAGACCTAATGTGAATGTATAAGTTACATTACAACATTAAATCTAAGAAAATTAGGCCAAGGATCATAGGAAAAAGACCTAAATGACCATGAAAATGTCCAAAGGTCCATTTTTCTACAGTATATTTAGCCCCCACTTTAGTGAGAGGATGAACTTTCTTCAAAGTCACACTAAACTAGCCATGCATATCGAGAGGGATTTAAATGTACTTATGCTAGCAAGATGAGACAACAATGATCAAGAGGGATGATTAGGCCCCCAGGATGAAGATCCCATGGCAAACTAAACATAAGAACAAACGAGTTCTAACAAGAGAAAAAGAAAAGGGAAGAGAAAAAGTAAAATTCAGATCAAGCTTCGATCGTTTGTCCAACTAGTTGTGGATCAGATCTAGGGTATTTGTTTGGAAGAAGAAAAATGCATACTCACTTTGGGGCAACGAAACTCATGGCTGTCCATTGGGTGAGAAGGCCCAAAAGGTGAGAAACATACACTCAGCTTGTATGTACTCACAAACACACATGTGGCTATGGGGAAAGTTGTGCCTCAGAATGGGCTTCTCACTTAACCATACCAAAGTTATACCTCCTGATAACTTTAATAAGGCACCACAAAGGATAAATGTTAGTTCATGCTTCATGAGACAAGAAAAGCTTCGTATGCTTAGAACTCATGAACAAATGCAACGACACCACAGGCATGAAAGCTGTGTTATGCAAGGTGGCCATATAAAACCAAAATGCAAAATGCAAAAATGTAAAATACGAAAGATGTTCAAAGGAGTCATGTTAAGTTCATGTGAGGTCTTAGCTTAGGGAACATTATGTCTAATGTCTCCAAGAGAACCAATCAAAGAATATAATATTCTCAACTTAGGGGATGCAATGTGTCACATCATGCCACTAAGAGGAATGTAATATGCTAAGATAGATCACACTTCTGAAGGACACTATACCCAATGTCATCCACAAAGCAACACACACATCATAGAAAGTAACAAGGCTACACTAACAACCAAGAAAAAGGAAAAAATGAAAAATGAATAATAACAATGTATGCCCCCACTTTAAAGGAATTGGTACACCTTTCTATGAACAATTAATTTAAAGTAGCAAATGAAAAATACAAAAAAGAGACAAGACATGAGAGCCAACTTGAAAAGCCTCTATGCCAAGTCATATGTTTTCAAATAAGGTTGCATCATGTAAGAGAAAAGGAAAAGAGAGGGGTTTCCCCCAAAAAGGAAAACATAAAACACATAAGGTATCTATGGATTTGGGGTTAGTATGTTTGTTTCTGCAATGTTTTGTAAAAGAGCTCGGAACTGTCATCATTCTCTGAATACATAGAACTGGAAGAATGACACAAAGAGAGCAAAAATAAAAGAAAAAGAACCATTTGGGTCAACATGGAAGAGACAGAGGGCATCTCAATGCTTTGTGTCATCCCCAAAAGGAAAACAAAAGTGAAAAGAAAAATGAAAAGGAAAAAAAGAAAAAGATTTTGGGTCAACATGAAAGAGACATTGTAGTCTCAATGCCTTGCATCATCCAAAAAAGGAAAAAGAGAAAAGACAAGGAAAAAGAAAAAGGGACCTTTTGGGTCAACATGGAAGAGACATAGGGCATCTCAACACTTTGCGTCATCCCCAAAAGGAAAACAAAAAACAAAATAAAAAAGAAAAAGCGATGCATGACATATAGAAGAATGAAGGTACAAATAGAGGAATTTGCACAAAGAGAGAGAGAACATTAAACACACATTACGTGGGATCACATTACACACATGAAATCAAAGGAAAAGGAAAAGAAAAAGGAAAATGGAAAAAGGCTAGTAAGGAAAATGCAAGTCAACCATCTAACAAATCATTCACCTCCCAATCATGTTTAGTGTCTTGTGAGGGTGGTTGACTATCCAAAGGGACAATTTGTAAGTGCTGAACTAGGGGAAGTACCAGGTTCTACACTTGTTGTAGGGGATTTATCATTTAAGCTTATGGAAGAGGAAAATAAAGTATTCAGATCATTATGCACCTCTGTTTCTATTTTAGAGATCTCATCATCATCATCATCGAGATTAATCACAACACGAGGACGAATGTTAATTTCCAATGAAGGGTGTATCAGAAGTTGTGGTTGTTGTATCAAATCACTTTTTTGTGATGGTTGTATTGTACTATCTTGTGGTGGGTTAGGAGGAGGAGGATGGTTGGGTATTTCTTCTGTCAAATGTGGATTTTAATTTTCTTTATTTTCTTCTGCATGTAACTGACGATCAAGGAGATGATGACGACGCCTACACTCTCTAGCACCTTGGTTTCTTTTAATTCTATTTTGAAGTTGTTTAGGTGTAAGAGCAGGTTGATCCACTATAGGATCCTTTTCTTCTAGAGGGGGAGGAACAGAAGGAATTGAAGGAGGTGGGTCAATCACTTTCTCTTTTTCTTTATAAACTTTTTTAATCCGAGGAGGCATGGTGGGGTTGGTTTTAGTATCTCTTGGGTGTTTAGACAATGAAGGTGAAGTGTTTATTGTTAGTTGCTCTGAAGGTTGTAATGTTTGTTTAGGTTCAGAGTTATGTTGAAGCGTTGTCTCATCTAGGATAGGAGTGTCAAGAGTGGATGGGGACATGTGGCGAAGAGACAATTTGGCTATTTGTTTGGCTTTGGAATTTTGATAGGCAATGAAAAAGAAATCTTTGCAAGGGGCGATGGGTTCCACAGGTTCAGGCCAGAAGGCTTCCAAGGAAAAATTACCTTTAGAAGATAATAGATTAAATCCACTATGGTGTATAGTAAATATTTCATTGTCAAGCAAAAACTTCAAACATTTGTGAACAACTGAAGGGACAACTTTCATCGAGCAAAGCCAAGGATGACCTAGCCATAGACAAAATTGATTCAACTGGGGAATGATAGAGAATGTTACATCTAATGTTTTGGGTCCTATCTGTAATAGGAGTACGATCGATTCAATCATAGGGCACACAAAACCAATATGTGTTTTAATCCATGCTGTTGGTTTGTCATAATCATCTTGATAAAGATCATGTAATACTAAAAATTCCTCTGTGATCACGTTCTTTCCACAAGCAAAATCTATTAATATCCCATTTTTGGGCTTATCATAGATTCAACTAGCTATGTAAAGAGCACTATCGGGAAGATTTTTAAGTATATCTTGAGGAGAAAAAGTGATATCAAGGGATTTCTTGGTTTGTCCCTTATGAGGGATAACATCTAATATCGTACCCACAATTTCATCCATAGGATTAATATGGGTAACATCTGGAGTAATATCATGCTATTCATCATTTGTATTGACATTCATTACATCAATGCTTGAAGTTTCCTTGGCTTTGACAAAGGAAAAACTGTGTTTAGGCATGGGATTGGTAAAAATTTGTAAATTCTGATTGAGAGGGGAGACATACTTATTTCCCTGATCATTAACACCCGCAATGGATAGATGACCAAAATCAACGAGGTCTTGCACTAGATGTTTGGGACACTTGCATTGTCCTATGTCATGTCCATTTTGGTGATGAAAATGAAAATAAACATTAGGTTTAAAGTTGGGGGGTAAAGGATTGGTGGGATCAAGTGGTTTAATTTTAGGCAAAGTGATCATATGTTTTTGTAGCAGTTGATTCATTGTGTTATGGAGAGTATCAGGTAAAGGGGAAAACTATCTCTTTGGGTCCCCATAGGTAAAGGGCACCACTGTTTTAACAGTTGTCACTTGATTATTAACAGGTTGAGTTGGTTATGGAGGAGGGGGATTGAATTGTAAGAATCCTTTGTTTTTTTTTCTAAAGTTTTGTGAGTTGTTTTGGTTGCTTTGTTCATACTTTTCAGCTCAGCTAGAGACGTAGATTTTGCATAACAACTAGTAATTGAGTTGTGATAGTCACAAAGGGCTCTGACTAAATGCATGAAAGAAGGAAACTTCATCATGGTCAATTTATCCTGAATGTGAGTTTGCAAGTTTTCAATAATAAAGAACCTTGACATCTACTTGAGAATACAATGACTGATAGCATGAAATGGAATCAATTACTTTTTCATCCACATGTTGTTTACACCTCACTAAACTAACCATTGTCTTTTTGGGAGTCATATGGACTTGGAAATGAATTATAAAGGAATCAACAAGTTCATTAAATGAATAAATTAAATGATTGGATAAAGAGGAAAACTACTCCAAGGCAATATCCTTTAAAGTCCTAGGAAATAGTTTAGCTAACAGTTTATCGTCAAGGACAAAATCACTGAATAAGGCGGTATAGGCATTGACATGATTAGTAGGGTCTCCTTTGCCTTGGTACTTCTCAAACCTAGGAATCTCAATTCCTTGTGGCATCGGTGTTCTTAAGATTTCCAAAGATAATGGACTGCTATAGACATAATAGGTTGGTGGTGCATTTTGGCCTTGGTTTATGGTAGATATTTGTTGTTGCATGGAAAAAATAGTATGAACGAGTTGCGTTATGAGAGGGTCAGTGTAAGTGGTATGAGGTGGAAGAGAGAATGGTGATGGAGTGTATCTAGTGTTAGGACAAGTGAAGGGAACACTAATAGGGGTGAAGGTGGTGGAGGATGGAACATTCGATGCCACAAAAGAACTAGGAATGCTAGTTGGAATAGAGAAAGTAGTCACATGACTAACCTGTTGCATGGTTGTTGTAATTTGAGGGGTGGTATAGGTGGGTATGGATGTGACGATTGAAGGAGGAGTAATATGAGATCCTCCTTGGATAATCATAGTGTTTTCTGGTTGAGATGTGCAAGAGGTGGGAGAAGCATGTTTTTGATATATCTCAACAATTTGTTTCATAACATCTAAGGATTCATCACTTTCAAGCATTCGATGGATGTTGTCTATAGCAAGAATGGTAGTGGTTGAAATGTTTTCAAGACATAATTTATGTTGGAGATGTGCTAAGTCCTCATGAATGCGAACTACTTTGTCTTGCGGAAGGGAATTAGGTTGTGTGTCAACATGCATTGTATTGGAAGGAAAAGGTGCACTAGTGGTAGTATCCATGCCTAATGCACCATTGTCAATACTAAGAGTAGGAGCTTTGGGCAACCTAAGGTCCACAACGAATGTGCTATCGTGGGAAGCCATGAGTTGGGAACTTCACCTCACTAAAGTATTATCAATAGGGCACCAAACACTCATACAAATACCACAAAAAAGTGGGGTGGATGAAAATGAAAACTAGGAACAATAAAATGCAAATAACATAAATTCTATAAATTGAAACATGAATGTAGTAACAAAAAATAGAAATGCAGAAAACACTGTGAAAATGACAGAAATAGTTGTCCACAAAGTGCAACTGGACTGATTTGCCTAGGGTGGTGAATGAGTCCAGGGGTGAATTTTTTTGTGATTTTTCAAAAAATTTAAAATGATTTTTATGTTTCTCTGATGCAAACTAGGATGCAAATGCAAAATTTTAGTATTTTTAATGTTTTGAAGTGCAAAAATGAAATCTATATGAGATATTCACTAATGCAATTTTGAAAACCCCAGGATGTAAAACAATGCAAAAGCTAATGCAATGAGTCCTAGGATGAAAATGTAAATTAGAAAGATAATGTTCAATATGAAGGTTCATCAAAATGAACCATAGATTTTTGGGTAGGGTTCTATGACTCTCTTATGCAATTAGGGTTTTTCACCTAAAGGAGAGAGATAGACCCCACACAAAATCTAGGTGGTTCACTCAAATTAATGCAAGTATAATGAAATTATGCCTAAATGAAATTTCCTAAATGCAACAAATTGATAAAATGGATTGATTATTTATGCAAAACCTAAGAAATATGAAGTGTTTGAAAATGTAGAGTGATATGTAGAAATGAACTAGAAACATAAACAAATGAAAATAGAACTTAATGAAACTGAACGAAGTGCACCTGGAGGTAGAATGGTGATGCTATAAGGTTCTAGAATGTTTCATAAATTACTATTGATGACCACTAGGACTCATTCGCCATAGATGGAAAATTAGTCCTGCTTCTGGTAAATTCTGCTAAAACAGGTTTCGGGGTGCCAGGAACTTAAAACCTCAGAAAACACTTTCTCCAGCTTGGTAGTGGGACTAATTTTCCATAAATGGTGAATTAGTCCACCTACAAAAATTTGCAAATTATAAAGTCAATTCTGTGGGTCCAGATCTGTACTTGTCTGCTTGTCGTGTTGACGGATTCAAATCTACAAAAAATGGGTTGAATGATGTCTCCAAGCTTGAATTTGGTCTTTGTTGACTTGAATAGATTTTACATGACTTGTTAACCACTTTTCAACACCTATCTCTTTGACAAATCTTTGTACAAGACCTGCAAACACAAATGCAAAGAGCAAAAAAATTATTAAGGGTTATAGTATAGGGGTTTGCCTTGGTCAAACTCCAATTTGGTAATCAAACCCTTAATAATGAAATGAAATAAGAAAGGAATAATGGACACACAACATGAAAATTTCATAAACTCACCAAGCCCTTGTTGTTTAAGTTTGAAGATATGTAAATGGCTGCTTCAAGATGCTTTTAAATAATTGCTTGATTGAATGATGCTAAGATGCTCAAATGAGATTGAATACAAGAATGAACTCTTGAATGAATTGATGAATTGGGGGTTAAAATGGATAGAAAAACACTTATTTATACACACTTATTCCCTAATTTCCCGAAAACACAACATCACAGGCTGACCTTACGTCTTAATGAATAAAAACCTAAAATAAATTTGAAATTATTTTAAATTTTGTGCCAAGAGGGACTCATTTGCCACCTATTTATAATGGGTCCCACTCAAGGAAAGTGAATGGGTTTTGGGAATTAAGTTGTATTTAATGATGTTTTTCAGGTTTACATTAAAAAATATACTTAATTAAGGCCTGTAAGTGCATAAAGGAGCCAAATAAATCATAAGAAAGGTGTAATTAGTGACGACAAGTCTAGAAAAGCGTGAATGATTGTTACAAGACTTTACAACACTTGAAAATAAGACTTGTTAAGGGATAAAAAGTGAATATTTAGATGAATTATAATAAGAAGAGTCAAGAAAAGTGTAGAAATGTGTCACAACACTTCACAACACCTTTACAAGACATCATAAAGTCTTAATAATTTAAATATTCAAGACCCAATGTGAATGTATATGTTACATTAAAACATTAAATCTAAGAAAAATAGGCCAAGCATCAGAGGAAAAAGACCTAAATGACCATGAAAATGTCTAAAGATCCATTTTTCTATGGTACAAGAACTTGCATGAGGCTATAACTACCACGAATTGCATATTTATTCCTTCCACTCATCATTACATCTATAGTTAATTTATCCTTCATTTAAATGTATTATTCTTATTGTAATTCCTTTACTTTTTTTATGCATTTCTAGCATTCTATTATTTTCTATTAAGACTGTTGGATTTCGACATTTGAGTTGCTAGCAGGTCTCATGTGTTTCTAGTTATAGATTATACTATCTATTCGTACGAGATGTTAGTGCATACATAATACAATAGTGCATCGCATTATCGTCCATCTCTAGCACTAATGTCCTCTAACCAAGAGTTTTTGAGTTTGTTTCCTGAGACCTTTATCATCTTTTCACCTAGTTTATGAAGTCCTCCATTTTGAAAACCCAAAAACATAATCTATCTTTTCCTTTTTTTGTTTCCCCATATTTTGAGCTTCATCATTGAGGTGATTGAGGGCCATTTTCTCCCTTTAGATCCTATCTATTTTAGGAATTGGGAGTAGCGAATCCCCTCCATATTTTTTGTGAACTCACTGTGAATCATTCTTGTCTCTTTGTCCTTATTTCAAAAAAAATTCTTCTTAAGTGATTAGGATGTGTGGTTCATAGTGTGTTGTGATTCTCCTGATGAGATTTATGACCCAGGCAACTGAATTTGACCACTTTGTTAGAAGAAGTTATTGAAATCTATACATGGGATCTAGGAGGTTCAGTCCTACCCATTTCAGTTCGTCTTTTGATGAGTTCACTATGGGACCCTTAGTTGGATACAATCTCCTTTTAATAAAGCTACAAATCATGTTCCTACCCCTCCTAGCTCTCCCTCAACATCTACCTCCTCTTTGGAAGATGAAACTACTCTCAAGGTCCCTACAAAGAAGATTTACTCTTTGGAGCTGAGACTAGTAGATCTTGCAAGATTCTTGGGAGGAGATAATGCTTTTTTTCCAAGAAACTCCCATAGTTAAAAATCAAAACTATTTGTTAACTAAATATCAAAGGGGTCTAGAGATTCTTCATGTTATTTTCGATATTGTAGAGACCCACATTATGTGGGACCAAAGATCACTAGAAGGTAGCTAGAAATCTTGATGCCTAAGGTGTCGATATGCATGGCTGATGCAAGACCCTTTACCAAAACCAACATTATACATGAGAAGAGTCAAAATATTAAAGTAAATATGGTACCTTGGTTGTGTATTATGTTCTTGCTACTATCATGAGTAGCATTGAAAAAGGAAAATTTCCAATGTTGTGAAAGTCAAAGCCCCAAGTTTTTTAGTTTCTTATTTTACCCTATATGGTAGGGGGAAGCATTCCAATGGGGATTTTCTTGCATTTTTGTCTCCACAACCTCTGCCTATTCCTACACCTACTCTTAGAGCAGGGAAAGGAAATCTAGGCTCATTCCTGAGATGTCTATCTTTGTTCCTACTTCTAAATCTCTTACTCCTCTTGCTCCTCCTAAGGAGTCCTCCCTTCCACTAGGGACACTTGTAGAGGTTGCTCTTGTGGTAGAGCAAGAGCTCCTAGCCTCTTCTCAACCCATGTCTTCTAGTGCTCACATCCAACGTGACCAACTTATGCGTGAACATAAACATCGATGAAAGTCTCTGGCTAAGGAGCACACTATTTTTGGTATATTATTTTCAATCTCTTTTACTTTAGCTTGCACATGCTTAGATACATATGCTCGCTAAAGTGGTGGAAAATGTTATGGTGAAAAATTGCACCCTAGTACAATTTCCTATAAAACCACGCTTACTTTAGCCTTATAAATTGATAATGCTAAATCTCACTATCCTAAGCCTTTATTCCCATCCATACCTTGTCACTTTTTGTCAGTGGGGGAATTTTGAATAGGATGCTTTTATGCTGCATAGATGTTTGTGTGCCACATGAAAGTCCCTTACAAATTCCCAAGTTAGTGGGTGTTTAGATGTTACATTTCTTGTCAACCATGAAGTGTAATACCCATGTGACTGTAGACCCATTCAAAAATGACTCTTTTTCCTCCAAGCTTCCATTTTGAACCTATATTCTCATTCCATTCAACTAGAATCACATTCTACTAACTTCACTCTCATTATTCCATTTCATTCTTTCTCACTCTTCTCTCCTTATCACTTTCATTCTCTTTACACCTAAGGTTTGGAGATATTTTTGGGTGATTTATTTGTTGTTAAATTCCATCTAAGATGTTTTTGTGTCCTTTTGAATATGGTGTTTTTGTGAGCATATGGATATGATATGGTATTACCAGTTGTAGTCATGATGTGGGACCTATGTAGTTGACTATGTGATGTAGACATGTGTGACATAGTTGGATTGTGTTTTTAGTCTATTTGGTGGTGATCATGGTGTCATGGATGTTCCTTGTGCCTTAGAGACTTTAGCATGGCATGACTGTTTAATGTAGGTGCTTTGCTGGTGGTGTTGGATTGATTTTAGGTTTTTTTGTTGTAGTGTATCTTCTTGTCTTGAGGATCATGGTTTTACTTTTCCTCTTGGGATCTCATGTTGCATTTGAGTTCTTTTATTATGTGAGGGCCTTTTTATGATCTTCATTGAGGATGTTATTATCACGATGCCATGGATAACTTAGTTACATGATTCAGTGGGAGCTTGTGACTGTGATGGTTTGGTGGTGTTATACCTTCTTAGCTTGGAGATCATGGTTTGTACTCTTCTCTTTGGGAGCTCAGTGTTGAGTTCTTTGATCAATTTGTGGCCATATATGATATTGATTTAGAGGATGGTTGTCATGTTTAGATGGAGAGCTTGGTATCATGGTTTAGTGGGAGGTTGTGGCGATGATGTGGGTTCACCATTTGATGGTGAATGATCTTCTTTGTAAGAGATGCTTATCTTGATGTGATTTGGATATGTTGACGTCTTGGTTAGCCATGGAGGACTCTTTACTCTTTGGTTGAGGTGTCATAAATTATCATTTGATATGGGATCCTTGTTTGATAGGATAATTTTGTTATTATTTTATGATGAACTCTTGATTGTGCATTAGATTTTTGGCATGATATAGGTGCATGATATGTTCATTGGAGCATATGATATTATTTTGAGGAGATGTGAGATCATGGTGTCAGGATGTGTTCCCAATTCTTGAGATTAGAGTTTTGAATTTGATCTTTGTTGGTTCCTTTTGTATTCAGTACATTGGTCATTTCCTGGGGAGCTTCATGATTGTTCTATGTTGCATTTGGAGTTTGGCAGGGTTTGATCAGTTATAGGTACTCATGGATACTTGGAGACTTAGGTTAGGCTAGGATATTTCTTGGGATTAGAGACGTGTTGAGATGGTTACTCATTAATGGGGCTTTAGTTGGAAGCCTGAGGGTCCTACGCCTTGGTTGGATGTAAGATCAACATTGACATATGAGGAGATTATTCTTAGATGTCATGGTGGCTTAGATATCTTAGACAAGCATTCTCATTCCCCACTCCAGGTCTACTCGGTAGTTAATCATCATACGTATTGATTGAACATTGTTATTTTTAGATGCATTATGTTTTATGCTTTATCTTCTCATGTATATGAATCTTGAGCTATGTTTTACTAGTTCTAGAGGGTTCATTTGAGGAATGTTGGCATGTTTATCTCCTTGTGCATTTTGATATTATCCATTAATGTTGATCTTCCTTTGGTTTGAGATGCATACATCTTGGTTATGGTTGGATGTGGATAGGACTGCTATTCTCTTTAGGGTTTTATGGAGGAGATCATACTTATCACATCTTAGCATATAGAGGTGTGTTTAGAAGGACGTGCTACAAGTTTTTATTTTCACGTTCTCTCTTTGGTCTTGTTCTACTTGGATGTTTGTATTCAGTGCATGGCATTTGTTTTGAGATCTTGTGTGGAGCTATGGTGATCACTATGTTTGTGGTCATGCGTTTTTCATTGTTCCTTGGTGACAACATGGATGCTTCCTTTATTTATTTCCTTTTTTGAGTGTGGAGAACTTGGGAGAGATATGAAGACTTGTGGTAAGAGATGTATTATATCATATTGGTTTGCATGATTTGCATATCTTTGTGGATGTTCCTTAGTACTACATGATTTTGGGTACATTTCTATGTGCTGTTATTGGTAGATCTTTGGATGCCTTGATCATTTTTAGGTTTGACATTACCTATGCAGTGCGAGTTCCTAGTTGTGTATGTTCATCATATAATAGGTTTGACACTTGGAGCTTGTGATTGCATGTTATGGGTTGTATATGTTGATGACATGAGGTTCACTTGTTATGATTTGTATACCTTTGATGTATGTATAGTTGGATGTGTTAGCATTTGTTGTGGGTGATATTTTCAACTGTACTGATACACGTTTATTACCTTTGGATTGAGTGTTTTTGTTTACAGATATTGGATGGAGGAAAGACTTATGCTTCTTTGTGGTAGATAGTGTGGAATCTCTTTAGATGGTTTCTTATCTTTGGCATTGGCATGATGGAGGATGAGAATATTCATACTTGAGGTAGTGGTCACCTTAATTCTTCTAGGTATCTTGATGGAGCACATGGAGCACTTTGATTCCTTGATGGTATATGCGACTAGAGGGATTGTTCCCTTGTTCATGTTTGATTTTACTTATTTACCCCTTATAAAATGTATACAACAAGTGGGTGAATGTTAAGAAAAGATGTGTTGTCGACCTTGCATAATATAATAATTTAATTAATTATTTATTATGTGGCGCAGCTAGGGATTCTAGGGATGTATGCATCACATGGGCTTGCATTCTTGGGGCCACTTTATGTGTTGTATGTAACATTGGATTAACTATTTATTATTAGGTTGCACATGGGAAAAATATTTAATGTTAGAAAAACTTATTACCAAGTATTAAATGTGGGGGTTAATGGTTATATAAGCTCATAGTATTAGTCACATGGTTTTATTAATACCACTTGTTGGTTTTATGTGAGCTTGTTTCTTTAAAACCAAACACATGGGAAGTTGTCTAAGGTTGGAGGGTTCAGAGTATCTCTTGTTAGCATTTGTGAGGGTTGAATTATGGCATGATATGTGTGGTTACATGCTTGTTCACATGGAGTGCTTGTAGAGGGCTTGATGTTTCAACTTAGGTATTCATGGATGACTTTGAAGATGTATTGTAATGTTTATTGTTGAATAATATGTGAGTGATGGATGGGTTTGGAGGCTAGGTTTTTTCATCTTGAGGGTTTTGCTAGGGTATGTCTTGTATCATATTTGATGATATGATGTCTATTATTTTGTATATAGATTCTAAATGCTTGTTTGCATAGATTTTTTGATTTGGGTTATGTGGAGATTATCTTGGGTGGATGCATATTTGTTCTCATTCCCTCTAAGAAAAACTAAGACACATGAGTACTAATGGTTGGTCTCAACCATCCCACTTGTCTTTGACTTCTTATGAGACTTGTGACCATGCGACCTTTGGATGGTTAGACTTTAGACAATTTTCTTGTCTAGTTTTAGCTATTTCTCAAATTCATGACACTCAACCCCTATTGAAGAAGAAAATGAAGGTGGACATGATTACTAGTTGGGAGCTTGTTCTTAATAACACTATGAATTTTTAGGAAAATTCAAATGATTGTGATCTATCCCTTATTAGTGGCTTAGCTCTTGTTGTTAGAGTAAAGGTTTAAATTTAATCATGTTAATTAAATTACCTTTATCTCCTTCTTAACATTTCACCTTAGTTTGCATAATAAGACATTTAATAATTATATTAATTATTAAATGTGTTATCCTTTTAGGGCTTTTTGACCTATATGTGGTTGAAAACTCTTCTTTTGTAATTATTCTCTTTTACAGATTGTTGAATACAGAGCTCCATCTTTTTGAGCAATTTTACTGTGTTCTTGTTGCTTCTCTTTGCTTCTCCCTATAATAGGTTTTCTCAGCTTGCAGAGATCACTGGGCTCCTATGGCGTTGTAGTTTCTCAACTCCTACATGGTATTAGAGCTTCAGATCTACAACTACCTATTCTTGTTTTGAGAATTTTTGCATTGGAAGCAGATCTGGGGTTTCAGGGCTTCTTTTGCCAGATACAGGGGTGCTCAATTTTTGGGTGCATCTTGGGCCCAAATTGACCTCACGGTTGGACTCAGAGTGGACAAAAACCCATATTTTCATATATGGCATGCCCTATTTGAGCACAGTTGCACTAGAAGGCAAATTTTTTTAGGCCCCAAGGCCGTACGGCCTTAGGGCATGATTTACGAGGTGAAAAAAGCAAAAAAATCAAAAAACACCATTTTTTGGTTTTTTTTGCGCCGCCCGTTTAAATTGGCAGCGCCACCGGTGCGCCGCTTGGCGGCCACCGCCACCGGCGGCAAACACTGGCCGCGGCCAGGCAGGCACCGCCGAGCCGCCAGCACCAGCACCCACCGCTGACTTCTAGCCCTTGAGGGCCTATCATGCAACCAGCGCCCGCGCCCAAGAGCCAAAGATCTTAGCCCTTGAGGGCTGTGCATTTAAAAAAAAACCCTTTTGCAGCTACTTTCACAAAATCGGGCGTATCTTGCTCGTTCTAGCTCGGATTTTCAAACGAAAATAGGCGTTGGAAAGCTGATTCTGTGCCGGACGCCATGGAACTAGTAATTTTTTTCCAGATTTTTTATTTGACTGTATTTTTTTCTAGTCAAAGTGGGGTCTTTTTTTTGCACTTCCGGGGCCCTAGAAGGTGCAAACGGACTCCATTTTTCGAAAACGAGTAGGCGTCAGAACACTCTTCTCATGCTCTTTCCAGAACAGTAACTGTTTTTCATCAAAAATTTACCAGGTACTCAGAATTTTGTATGAAGCATTTTTTTCTTTTTCAATCTTTTCAACTTTAAAAATTATACTGGGGTTTGGGTTCTCGTATTGTGGGGGGGTGTTTTTTCTTGCTTTTTGTATTTTCCATTAGAAAACTAGAACAAAAAAACTCTCAAAACAATCAAACCCTTCTGCATCTTCTGTCTATTCTGAAAGATCACATAATAATAAAAATAAACAAGCAGGCACAAGTGCAGGGTTTAATGGTGGACTCTTCTTCGGTTGAGCATCTTTCCCCACACAATTATCATACCTGGAAGGCACAAATGACAAGACTTCTCATGTCTGAAGGTTTATGGTCATGTTTGGATGATGTTCAACCTCAGTTGCAACGTCAATTTGAGATCTTTCAGCACAAGAACAAAATGGATGAGGCCATGGGGTTGTTATCCTTGCATGTTTCAGACAGTCTTCTCTTTCATCTCGAGGGTTGTGCAACTCCTTGAGCTATGTGGTTGAAGTTTGAAACACTTTTTGGCACCATTAATTAGTTTCGAGCACTTCAAATTGAGGCAGAATTGACCACTTTGGTACTTGATTCCTTTCCTTCTATTAAGGATTTCCTGATGAAATTCAAAACTCTCAGGTTTTTGTTACAGGGTTGTGGTAAAAACAAAATAGATATAGAGTGTATTTACCTGATTCTATCTAAGCTTTGAGGATCCTTCCAGATTTTCTCTTCTACCTTCTATTCCACTATGGATGCTTTGGGTCCACATTTTACCATGCCTTCTCTTGAGGTATTTTGTGATCGATTGACACGAGAGCAGGCCAAGCTCACACAATTGGATACTCTTCCTAGATCAAAGAATAAAGCATTGGTTGCTCAACCATCCCAAGGGAAACAGAAGCAGAAACAGAAGCCGAAGACAGATTCAGTTGGTAGTGAGAGTTCCTCCAAGCTACCACCTAAAACAAATTTAAAACCACAATCCAATCCTAAACAGGGTAAATCTTCTAAGTTTGGTGAGTCTTCCTCCAAGACTAAGAAGAATCCAAGTGATCCTTGTAGTTTCTGTGGCAAGGAAGGACATCCAGTTTCCAGGTGTTGGAAACGATTAGAGGCTTTAGAGGAAGCCATGCAGCAACATCATATTTCCTCACCTCAGCCTCCTTCTCCATCCACAGGGAAAGGTCATGCTCTTTTTGCACGAGCCTCGTCTTCAGGATCCACATGGATTATTGACTCTGGTGCTTCGCACCATATCTCACACTCACAAGATTTAGTCACTACACTTGCTCATAGTGCTACTTCACAGATTGCAGTTGGTGACTTAGCACACCTCTCAGTTCAGGGTTCAGGTACTATTTCATTGGATGGTGGTTGTCTATAGGATGTGCTTCTAGTTCCTAACATTTCGACAAACCTTCTATCTGTTTATTAGATTTGCCACTCTGGCTCTAGTAAGACAGTTGAGTTCTCACCACATGATGTGGTTATTCGAGACCTTCATGATCCTGACTTGGTTGTGGCTACTGGGAGTGTGGATTCTGCATCACGCTTATACAAATTTGATGGCTTTGAGAGTTTAGACACTGTTGGTTCCTCTCTTATAGCACATGCAGATTCAGTGAGTAGGCTTTGGCATGAGCATTTTGGCCATGTCAATTACAGATATCTACAGCAGATGAGTACTTAGGCACTTGTGATTGGGCTCCCATGGATTTCTTGTATTGATGGTGTATGTCGAGGTTGTGTTCTTGGCAAACATCATCGAGATCCTTTTCCTAAAGGTAGAGCCACTCGTGCTAGGGAACCCCTAGAGTTGGTACACAGTGATCTTATGTCCTCTCCGACTCCTTCTTTTTCAAGGGCCCGCTATGTGCTCACTTTTATTGATGAATTCTCCAGACGTACATGGGTGTACTTTCTTAAGTACAAGTCTGATGTCTTTGACTCATTTAGGATTTTTAAGACATTTGTGGAGAAGCAATCTGGACTTTCTATTAGGAGGATACGCACAGATAATGGGGGGGAATATGTTAGTCAGGCTTTGACAGATTTTTGCACTGAGCATGGTTTACAGCATCAGTTTATAGTCCCTTACACCCCTCAGCAGAATGGTGTCGCTGAGAGAAAGAGCAGAACCTTACGGGAGATGGCAAATTGTATGATACAGTCTCGAGCTATGAGTTCTTCCTTCTGGGCTGAGGCAGTCAATTGTGCCAATTATATTCAGAATCGGATGCCTCATAAGGCATTGCGACATATGACTCTTGAGGAGGCTTGGACCCATGTCAAGCCTGATGTTTCTACATTTCGAGTTTTTGGTAGTGAGGCTTGGGCATTTATTCTTGATGCTCAGAGGAAAGCCATGGAGAGGAAGATTCGACCACTCATATTTGTTGGCTACTGTGAGGATGTTAAGGCGTATAGGTTGTTTGATCCTGATTCCAGAGAGGTCTTGTTTCGGCGAGATGTCCAGTTTGATGAGTGCTATCCTCAGATGGATTCTCCATCACCAGCTTCTCCCTCATTGCCTACTCCTCCCTCTTCATCACTTGAGGATTACTTATCTCTTGAGGATGATGTAGATGATGATCCACCATCTCCACCACCACCAGTTGCTCTGTCTTTGCCTAGGTGGGCCTGTGTCACTGTTGATGCAGCTGGTTCTTTGGTAGGTGATCCTTCAGATACTCGTCATACTCATGCTCAGACATCTGGTTCTTTGGATGGTCAATGTTTCAGATGGATGTGAAGAGTACCTTCTTGCATGGTGACCTACATGAGGAGATCTATATGGAGTAGCCTCAGGGTTTTGTGCAGGACACTTCTTTGGTTTGCAGACTTCGGCGTTCATTGTATGGTCTCAAACAAGCCCCTTGGGCTTGGTATGAGAAGATGGACTCTTTTTTGCTTTCCACTCACTTCACACGTTGCCATTCCGATCACACAGTGTACATTTGGCGTCAGGAGGGTGATCTTTTGATTCTTGTGCTATATGTCGATGATCTCATCATTACAGGTAGCTCATCTTCCATGATTCAGGATGTTCAGCGAGCTTTGATGGAGCGGTTTGAGATGACAGATCTTGGACTTTTGCACTATTATTTGGGCCTACAGGTTATTCAGTCTTCGAATGTGATTTCGTTATTTCAGCAGAAGTATGCTCTTAATATGCTCCAGCGCTTTGGCATGCTTGATTGCAAGCCTGCCTCCACACCTTTTCAGTCAGGTGTTGTCTTGTCTTCCACTTGTTCTACTTCTTCCATGGATACTACTCTGTATAGACAATTGGTTGGCAGTTTGTTGTACCTGACACACTCACTTCCTGATCTTTCCTTTGCGGTTGGCCTTATCTCTCGATTCTCACATGATCCACATGAGAGTCATTGGCAAGCAACCAAACATATTTTGAGGTACATTCAGGGCAACACTCATTATGGCATTCACTACACATCATGATCCCCTCACATTGTTGGCTTTACTGACTCAGATTGGGCTGGTGATGTCGATGATCGGAAGTCTACTTCTGGCTTTATTTTTTGCCTTGGTTCTGGTCCTATTACATGGTCTTGCAAGAAGCAGCCAGCTATTGCATTATCATCTACAGAGGCTGAGTATCGAGGAGCAGTGTTAGCTAGTCAGGAGGTTTTATGGCTTCGACAGTTGATGATAGAGTTTGGGTTTCCTCCTGATAGTCCCACTATGCTTTGGTGTGACAATCAGAGTGCCATTCATATTTCTCGCAACCCAGTGGAGCATCAGCGGACTAAGCACATTGAAATCCACATGCACTTCATCAGGCAGTTGATTCAGGATGGTTCTCTCATCTTGGAGTACATTCCTACAGAGGAGTAGGTTGCAGACATCTTCACTAAACCTTTGGCATCGTCGCGCTATCTTCAGTTGCGCTCCATGCTTGGGGTGAAGGAAGTTGTCCTTGGGGGGTCTCAGTGAGGCCTTCCTTCCTTCTTTCATGTTTTTTTAATCATGCTTTTTTCTCTTTTTGGAGTAGAGTTTTTCCCATGAGGTTTTCTCTATTTCTCCACTTTAGAGAGATTTGGTTGTAAATGGGTACCTTATCTGGCCTTGTTGCCGGGACCCAAGTTTACTTTCTTGCATTGTAGTTACCTTTGCTTTCTTGCATATGTTTGTAGCTGCACTTTTGCTCATCTTAAGGGGGGGTGTTAGAGTAAAGGTTTAAATTTAATCATGTTAATTAAATTACCTTTATCTCCTTCTTAACATTTCACCTTAGTTTGCATAATAAGACATTTAATAATTATATTAATTATTAAATGTGTTATCCTTTTAGGGCTTTTTGACCTATATGTGGTTGAAAACTCTTCTTTTGTAATTATTCTCTTTTACAGATTGTTGAATATAGAGCTCCATCTTTTTGAGCAATTTTACTGTGTTCTTGTTGCTTCTCTTTGCTTCTCCCTGTAATAGGTTTTCTCAGCTTGTAGAGATCACTGGGCTCCTATGGCGTTGTAGTTTCTCAACTCCTACACTTGTTGCTTAGTGGCCCTGTCTCTTGACTTTTTAGATTCATCGATTAAGACTGTTTTATATGGACTTCAAGATGTGACTTTTTAGACAACCCTATTCTTGGATATGTATAATATTAATATTTATATATAAACTAATATAAACCACTTACTAATGAAAAAAAAAAAAAAACCTTAATTATATGACATTTTATTAAAGATTAATTATATAATTTTAAATACAAGAACTTATATTTGATAATCATAAATGATCTAAATACTATTTTTATATTTTAATGATATTCATAAAAGACTTCTTAAAAAATCACCTATCTTAATATTATTCGAACTCAAATACAATTAAACATATAATTCTCCTTAAATAAATCATACCATTTGTAAGGTCAGAAATATTTGTGTTATAGCCAAGATAACAATACCTATGTAATTTTGGTAATTTAGTCATAATTTGGAGGAATTTAGGGTTCCGTCAATTAGCAGATAATTCCCCAATTTGTTATTTTCAATATGATGGATTTGGTTTCCTGATTAGGTTTCCGCCTATTTACTCTACAAGGGCGGTTTTGTGCCCGTCATTGACTTTATCTCCCAATCCTATCCTCAGTCACAGATTGCATCAGAGCGGCAGGGCTTCTTGTGTTTGTCTTTTCTGTTTGTTCTGTTTCTTTGGCTCTTCTGCTTCACTTCACTGTCGGGTCGTGGTCCTTGGGCGATTTAGGCCAACTGCAGAAAAATAACTATTATAAGTCTCTTTCGTATTCGATGGAAAAAGTTTTAGTAGGTGTAATGGTGATTTCTCTTTATGTTTTGGGTCCATGGCTATTAGGTGGTTTTTTAATGTATTGAATATAGTGTAAGAGGATTTAAGTTATAAGGGAGTTAGTAGAAAAAAATCATAATATAAATAAGAAAAATTATATGTTAGAAAAAAAAGGAAGACAAAGAAAGAAAGAAAGTCATTGTGTGGATTACAACTTTTTGACCTTTTCACTTCAACGTAATTATAAGTCTTTCATATTCAATGAAAAAATATTTTAGTAGGTATAATGGTGATTTCATTTTATCATTTGGATCCATGGCTATTAGGTGGTATTTTAATGTATTGAATACAATGTAAGACAGTTTAAGTTGTATAGGATTTAGTAAGAAAAAAATCATAATAAAGAAGAAAAATTATAGATTAGGAAAAAAAAAAAACATAGAAAGAAAGTTATGTAATGATGAAGTTGGGAGATGGAAAAAAATTATATAATTTGACATAAAATTTAGAAAAATATAATAGATGAAAATATATCTAAAGTAAGTGTCACATCTCATTTTTAATCATATTTTAATGATTAAACAATTGTTTAGGGTAAATAAAATCAATATTTTAACTGGTGTATTATGTATTACACAATATTGTGACAATAAATTTTCTTTTTAACTCTATAGAATCTTTATTTGTTATGATAGATGTAATGTAAAAATTGATATCTTATTTGATTTGGATTAATGATCTTATAAAAAACTAACTACCATTATACAATTTGATGTGGATGTATGATATTATTTTGTCCCTCCTAAATGTTGAACGAGAGTGTCATCTGGGAAATGACGGTAGATGGAAACCATGTGACAAATGAATCATTTTAACCAAGAACATGAACACTACACAAGCTTGTGAATAGATACTGCATTGTAGGCAAAAGGAAGGTAAGTTTTGTTGCTAGTTAGTATGAAGTCTTTGCTAATTTTCTAATAGTTGCATTATGTGATACCTGATTCAAGGTCTAAGTTGTGAAGAATATTCAATTATCATTTGTACATTTATTTATAATTTAATTATAATTAAAATACATGTGTATTCTACGAAATATTGCTCTATTTATCATCTTGATTAAATTAGTATGAAATTGTTTTAATTAAAAAAATTATAACTTGAGAATAAGAGTAGCATAGAGGGCATCATGCCAATTAATAC
Organism: Sequoia sempervirens; assembly: GCA_007258455.2. Taxonomy (NCBI): domain Eukaryota; kingdom Viridiplantae; phylum Streptophyta; class Pinopsida; order Cupressales; family Cupressaceae; genus Sequoia; species Sequoia sempervirens. The sequence goes on from VDFB02018296.1 coordinate 47,934,551, forward strand.
TCATATTTTTAGTAAGGCATGAGAATCAACAAGGGATTAGTGGAATGCATTAAATAGGGATATCTCTCTAGACTCCCAGAGGGGAAACATGCTTCTCATCATATGGGTATTAAATTATTTCTTCACCTCATAATAGTCCTTTTTGGGGGAGTGTGTGAGCATAGAGGGAGATAGAGAAGGGAAGAGTCAGAGGAAAATAGGATAAAATAAAGTCAAAGTATGTCTAATTATTTTATATTAATAAAAAAATTAGTAGAAATAGATTAATGTGTATGGTATTCTCCTCTATGTGAAATATTTAAATTCCAAATCCCTTTGGTATTTAGCTCATGCTTATAGTTTTAGTTGAAGCCCTTCATGTGTGTTTCTATTTACTTGCGTTTATTTTGAATGCACATATCTTGTTTTGATATTTTAATAATATGATCAAAAGAATCTAATAAGAACTATATAACTATATAGCCTAGCCAATCAAAGAGAAAAAATAGAAGGTTTTAAATAAACCTATTTTGTGAAGTATTCTACCAATTTAGAAAACTATTTGAATGTAATATTTTGAGACAATTGTATCAAAAAGTTATTTACACTATTTTGTATGACAAATTAATGTACATTCCTATATGCATATTGAGGCTACTCGTTGAGTGGTTTAGCTCTATTTTTGTTTAAATTTTATTTTCATACTTAACAAATTTCTTAAGATTTTTGATAACCAATTATTTAACTAGTATCATGTTGAGAAATCTTTAATTTTCACAACTATTAATGTTTTAATAGTTTTCTTTAGTTTCACACAATACTATATAACATTAATGGTTAAGTAAAGACAATATGGTGAATAACATAGTTTATATATAATTTTTCAATAGAAATACAAAGATTAGCTAAAGAGAAATAATGTTGTAGTTTTCCTCTATTACTTTATCTCCTTAATTCTTAAGGTTTCTAAGGATGTGGTATATGAATATGTCTCTTTGATTTATTTATATGGATTTTTAACTATAGAAACCATCATAATTAACTAAATTTCAAATCTAGTCATTCTTTAGTTTCTTTCCAATTCTCTATTTTAAAACTTGAGTCAACTAGATATAAAAGACATTTTTTTTCAAATAAGTTACAAGCTTTTTCTAGGTTTCCAAATTTTCTATGTACTTCTACTAGAGTCCTTCCAACTACTATTGATGTCAAAAAGTCACCTTTTATTATTCTCAAAGGAAATCCATATCCTTATCCAAAGATTCCATTGGCACAAGCTAGTAGTATGCTAGTAAAGGTTGAGGAGTTGCGTGGTACAACTACCAATTTCTTTTTCTTGAAAGTTTCCAAGGTATTTTAAGCAATAAAACTATTTGTTTTATTTACTTAAAAAATTCAAAGGTTTTTTCAATGATATAACTACTATTTGCATTTACTTGAAAATTTACAAGGTCTTTTTAATGAATCCATATTTGGTGTAATGGATAAAACATTGCATTCCATCATACCATATTTCTTGAGGCATTTTATCAAAAAGTTCACATGTCTTAGCAAAGTTTCCACATTTTGCACACATGTATATCACTCTAAATATCAACACTTGGATTTGGAAATGTGTTACAACTTAAATAACCTTCTTGATATTATTGGATTACTCAAAAATTTTACTATATTCTCAATTAGATACTTGGCATTGTTATGGTATTTGTTTTTAAAGGATGGTTTTGTTTGTGAAGAAAATAATATAGCTTAATTAGTTAATTACCTAATATCTTAATTATCTAGAAGTGTTAAGTTTTAACTTATCTCTATTCAATAGTGTATTTTAGTTAAATTTTAAACCCTTGATAAACTCAAATTGACTCATGGATTCATGTCTGAATGAACATGCATAAGCTTGTCTCCTTGACTGTGATAAAATAAAGTTTAATACCATCATTTTATCTATTTCAAATTGCCTCTTTTATGACACTATGCGTTCATAGATAAGTTTCTTACGATAAGATATGTTGCTATTATTGCACTGATCATTAATAATCAAGAGAATCATATAGTTCCAAACTTGTTTCTCATCTTATATATATTTTTTATTATCATTTTATAATTAAGTGGCTATATATAAATATACTAACAATAGATGTTAGCATATGAATATATTATTATGGTGGGGATTAAAAATGACCCAAATTACTTATCCACCTAAATAAATACCTAAAAGTATTCATATGGGTGATTTATTGCATCGATTGAATGGATAAATAAAACCCTTTATCTAGTTTTATGGACTATAATAATAGAATAAACTCAAATGGTAAAGGACGTTAGGAGACTATAAATGATAATTAATTTTATACTTGTATTATTGATGTAAATTCGCACTTGCACCTAAAGGAGGTTCAAGGATTATGTCGATAGAAAACTATATGTATGTCAATATGTTAGAGAGTACATATTTGTGTGTGCAAATTCTAGTTGCATGTGACTAGATTAAATAATTAATAATAAATGTTAAATAATGGAACGAAATAAACTTAGACAAATATATATTTTTTGTGTTATATTAATTATGAAATATTTGCATACAGATTTAAAATATAAAGCAATACAAATGAAAAAAGAAAGTTACCATCAAATTGACAAAAAGCACTTCAAGTGGAAATAGAACGTTCCATCCAGTTGTCAAATCAATATTTATCTAGCTTTTATGTGACAAGCGAGATTTTGGAGGCTTTTACCTGATATTTTGGAGGTGTTTACCATTAAATGATAGTTGATTTATCACTAAATGATAGCTGAAATTTGTTTTCCGATGACTCAATAGTGTACAGGCACGAGACTTATTTCAAGCTCAAATCTCACACTATATATAGTCTATTGACTAATGAAACCAAATCAAAATAGAAATATCAAAATATTGGAGAGTAATAACTTAGTGTTACAGTCAATATAATTAATTCCAATAAGAATTCGTGAGTGGTTTATTTGTAATTTGTGTGAAGCTACGCTTCCATCAATTTGTAAATAATTCCCGAATTTGTCATTTCCAATATGATGGATTTGTTTTCCGGATTCGGTTTCCGCTTCAATACCCTACAACGACGGTTTTGTGCCGGCCATTGACTTCATCTCCCAATCTCTCCTCTCCTTTCCTTATATATATCCTCCTAAAAGAAGCTACATAATAAGCGAAAAACTTCTTCCGCCTGAGGACAGATCTTCCTCTCTTTTTCCTTTCTATCAGAAACATCACACTAATTTTCCATGAAAGGAGATAAGAACAACGCTTCGGAAAGCGCCAAAGACAGATCATTTCACAGAATAATGAAGGCGCTTTCTCCATTGCCATACCTTGGCAAAGCCCACGATTATTATGTGAGAAGCCTCAACAAATTGGCGGCGAAGGCCAATTCCAGCGGACTGGCCGCAAGCGTTTCCTCCGCTACTTCTCTGCCAAAGAGCTTCAGCACAACTTCCGCCAGAAAGGATGACGAATATGGGGAGCTTGTGAGGGCCGCGTCGCAGAGGAGGAGTTCGAGTTCAAGCTCAGGGTTATACAGATTGTCTTCTGCAAAGCAGGCGTTGCCGAGAAGTAGGAGCGCGGCGCCCTCTGTGGGAACCATCTATGAGGACGAGCCCTGCTACTTCCCCCCCACTTTACCCAAGAGCGTTAGCGTCGCCCCTTCGCGTTACCCTCGCTCGCGCACCTCTTCTACGCCTTACAATTTCCATCCCCAGTGACAGATTGCGTCGGAGCTGCAGGACTTCTTGTGTTTGTTTTATCTGTTTGTTCTGCTTCTTTGGCTCTTCTGGTTGACTTGACTGTCGGGTTGTGGTGGTTGCGCGTTTTAGGCCAACTGCAAACAGTATTACCATAAGAAATTTTACCAGTGGAAGTTTGAAGTCCCTATGTTACTGTAAATTGAGCGATCTGCCTATCTTCCTCCGCTCTTTTGTAAATTTAGTGTTACGTGGAATACACGAACTTCTCGGCCTTGTCACTTCGACGTAACTATTAAAGTTTCTTTCATATTCAATGGAAAACTCTTAGTTGGTGAAATGGGGATTTCCGTTTTCTTTTCGGTCCATGTGTATAAGGTGGTTTTATTTATTTATTATTATCTCTTAAATAGATTATTAGATGATTTAGTTTGTGTTGGAGCAATTTTTAATATTTTAAGAAAAATAAAAATAACAAAAGAAAGATAATAGTGAAACTCGAGATGAAAAAATGATGTAAATTGACATAAAATTTAGGAAAGATATAACAGATGGAAAGATATCTAAAGCAAGGAGGAGAAATGTTGGTTTGGAAAGGGATTAATAGGACTTGAAAGGAAAATGAAAGGAATACTTATACTAGCTATGCTGAAGGTTTTGGAGGAGAATGAAATCATAAAACTAAATGTAAACGAAGAGGTATAAAATTGATATAGATTTGAAGAGGATTGGAATGGGAAATGGGAAAAGCTAATTTGGTAGAGGGTTGATTAATTCTAAAAAGGAAATAAAATAAAAATCTAAACTAGAGTTTTCTATGGCTTAAAAGGAAGCAAGGAGAAAGGAGGAGATGAAAAAGAATGACACAATGGATGTGGGAGATGAGGGAAAATGATGGAGGGTGATAAGGGATGAGAAATGGAAAGAAAATGTTGGTTAGGAAATAAATGAAGTGAAAAAATAGTGTAGCCAACATTAAGAAACCTTTCTCATGTACAATGTAATCCTTTTAAAAATTGTCACCTATCATGAAGGGATTTGCAATAGAGAATGCCCTGGGATTCCAAAATATTGTTGCCCACTCTAGGATAATAGCTAACACTCTAGAAATATAGTAAAAACCAATGTGCTTTTGTTCCTTCAAGTAAAATAATTCAACAATAGCTCACAAGTGAGAACTTAACAATTTCTATCAAAAAATGAGGGAGAGGAAGGTTGTATGATAACTTCTATAGGAAATTTGGGGAGAAAATATATTTTAACCTAAGCTTCTGAATTAAATTAACTATGGATTTAGTTTTTGTGGGAATGGATGAAAGCATTCGACCCTCTCAAATGTTTGAGGTAGTGGAGGTTCTAGAGCAAAGAAAGCCCAACATTTAATGATGGCTTGAGGGAAATATGGTCATCTAAAGGTGGTGGCTATGAATCAAGGAAAGTTATAGGATGACATATTTTAGGAGGCAAAACAACTAATTTATACATGTGTTAAGAGATAAAACATCATTAAATACTTTTGTTCAATAGAGCAAAAAAATGGTCAGATGGTTAGGATAAAGAGGTGAGAGAACATAAAGAAAGTGAAAATACCTAATATGAAGGGGAGAAATGAAAGAAATATTAAATTAAAAAGAAATAAGAATGAGACAAGGGTGACATGAGAAAGAAAATAAGACAAGGCTTAGGAATGGAGAAATAGAAGTTAAAATTGGTTAAGAAAATACTCGAATTAAAAACATAATAAAAGGAATTGAAGAGTATGCCATTTATAATTATTACATTTTTCCCCACTTTAGTAGGATTACAACACTATAAAGGGGGAAGTTTTCCAAAATAATAGTACAATTAATATCATGAAATACAAAGGATAACATTTAATACTAATCTTCAAATTAGTTTTGGAATCTTTAGTTTTATGTGTATAGTGTCCTTGTAAAGCATCTATGGAAAGAGTAGTTAATGTATGCCAAAAAGAGAGAACATTAAACACATACAAAGGAAACACAAAAACATATGGGAAACAAACATATATCTAAGATAATAAAAAAATTATGATTGAAGGGTAAACTACAAAACAAATATTGATTGTGCTATAAAATGCCTATGACAATCCTAAAAATGACAAAGAATTAATAACTTTGTTTTGAGGTGAGATATATGAAGATTCACTCTATAAAATAATGAAGTAAATGAATTGTGATAGTGACTCATGATGAATAGAGGAATATCTTGGAAAAAAATACTAAGAAGAAGTGAAAAACTATATAATATAAACTAGATACTAGAAAATACTAGAGCTATAAGGTAGCTACTTCAAGTAAAAGATGCTAGGCTAGGTTGATGGAAAAACAAGGATGACAACAATTGATAAAGGAAAAAAGGAAACTCTAAGATAAATGGATTTAAGATTTCCACCCTACCTTTTGTTGGCAGTTGTTGTTATTGATGTCAACACTAATGGTTGTAGTGTTGCTAATGATGTTAATTTTGATGGTTGCCATTGATGGAGATTGTTGGAAGCACATTTCCAATGTAATTGATGTTAGTCCCTGACATTTGTTATATTTGTTACATTCAATTTGGGCTAACATTGATTGGCTATCATGCCTTATCAAATAAGAGAAGAGTTGAAGAAGTCCATGATTGGATGTCATGCCTTATCAAAGAGGAGAAGAATAAGTTCATGGTTGGATGTCATGCCTTATCAAAGAAGAGAAGAGTTGAAGAAGTTCATTGTTGGATGTCATGCCTTATCAAAGAAGTATCATTGCTAATGTTCATATAATGCATTATTACTGAAAACAAAGTTATTTTCATGATAATATATTAAGATAAGAATTAGAAGCATGACCAATATTGGAGAGATGATCTACAATATATTCCATGCTCTCCTAATGTTCTTGATAAAATATGTGTTTCTAAAAGGAAGTTTTGGCCTTCGCAAGTTGCGCAAATTTTTCTAGTTCAAGAAGCTATAATGAAGTCTGTCTAGGAGAATGCTCCACATTCCTCCACTATTACAATTCTAGTCTCGCGGTTTGGTATTCAATATTAGTGCTTTGTGTATGTTTCACTCCTATATTTTCAAGTCACCTGTATTATCGAGAATGTTCCTATGAATTGCAGATTTTTGACAATGTGCTAGTTGTTTGGAATGGTATGAGAAATGCTTTGTATTTCTCCACATTTATATCTCTACTCTTGTAGCTTGGTGAATGTGTTTAGAATGTCTATGAAATGTCTAAGCTCCAATATCATATGTTGAAGTGGTCTACAAGTTGTTCTAGAAATGTTATGTCATTTGGTTATATATTATGTGTTTCCTGAACAGAGTTTTTTGTACCTTTTTAGCTTGTGGTGGCTATTGATGGTATGAAAGTATGAAAGAATTGTATGAAAGTGATGTTGTATGTTCAAGGAATATCCCTATGTGATCTGCATGTTGATAATCAAGTCCACTTTGGTGTCGCATTATGTCTTGAGATTTCTTTATAGGTATTTGGGTGACAAGGCTTGTTCCTTTGCTTGGGCCATCTACTTGGGGGACTGTGCTAGCAATGGAAGGTGTGTCATGATAGATTTGGGTCTTGACCAATCCTTCTTAAGACCGCATCAATTAAATTCAATTGAAAGAGTGTTTATGAGCCGACTAGTTGTGTGCTTAAATATCTGATCCACACATTTCCTTGATGTGAAATTAGGTTGATGTGTGCCTATGTGTAAATCATTTTGGATCACATTGAAAGAAGTGTTAAGATTTTTTTGGTCCTCTCTATCCTCAGGATAGGACCACATCATGCTTTGGTGGCTGTCTAGTTGAATTCATTATTTATTCTCTTCTTGGCTGACCTAATTGAAGAATCAAAATGTTGCGATGGATATAAATGCAAGATCATTTTAGATGCAACTAAATCAAGTAGATTACAAGTGCAAAAAAGTGTGTGAGAAAGTTGTATTGAATATACAATAGAGATATTTCTAATGATTGTGAAAGAAAAGATAAATTATTCCTGAACACCTGAATCAACAGAGAGTTGTGTTGGAAATCTTTGTAATTCTCTTATATATCTTTTATTTCCTACTCTGAGAGAGTGAATCTCATCAGTTCCTCAATATTTTTCTCCTAGAGTTGGTTGGTACTTCAATGTTGCAAGTCCTTTTTGTATCTTTCTCTAAGGCAGTGAGCCTTCTTGCAAGTCTTTTGGTAGTGAGCCTTATATTGCTAGTTAAATCTCACTGCTTTTTTCCCCCTCATTGGGTTTTCAACATAAATATGGTGTCTCTTTGTGCATGTGTGTGTTGTCTATCCATTTCACTTTATTTTTGATCTAATTATTGGTATATATTTTATTGGTAAAGTTTGTTGAAGGCGTTAAAAAGTTCAAATTACTATATTATTCTCTATTACTACTCTACATAAAGTTCCATCTTTATTTGTACTAAAGGACTTTGAGTTGTGCTAAAAGTTTCAAGTTTTGAAAGGGGTTAAGTTTTGTGTAGATTGATTCACCCTCCCTCCTCTCAATCTCCAGAAGTTTTCAACACTATTAGGTTTCCTACAACAAGGAAACTAGGAGCAATAGAAATAAATTTAAGGTTTCCACACATGACTAGTTATCAATAGCCACCCTAATTATCAATAGTTGCTACTTAACAAGGAAATTATAAATTGAAACATAAGAAAATTAGGGTTTGTTTGAGGGAAGGAATGTGTGGGGGTTCACCAAAATGATAACAGATGGAACTATTTTCCTTTAATTGATGAGGAAATGACATCCAAACAAAGAATTGACTTACAACCCTTAGGTGAGTCAACTCAACGAGAGAATCTACTAATTTCCTTATGATTGAGGATGAGGGTATTGACTTGAACAACACTTTTGGGAGAAAAAATAAAAATAGTAAATCTGTACTCAATTATGCTCATTCAAACTTGAAAAAACAATTTAAATCTCAATGAAAACATAAATAGTAAACTATACGCAGATTTGAGAAGGGCTAGACACTGTTTACTAGTCACCAAAATGCAATTTTGAGAGGCAAATTGGGACTCATTCACCCATGGGAAAATAGGTCTTTTGTCATGGATTTCAAACAACTTTTAGGAGCCTTTGATGTCAATATTTAGCTTCTATTTGATTTGGGTTTAAGTGTCAAAAATTTAGAAATCAGATATGTAGGCGAGTTTATGTGCTTTGACAACTTTGAAAAATATTTCAGTCTTACTCTTGAAGAGATCTCTAATCTTTCTTCAACCTTATAAGATCTGCAACATAAACAAAAAAGGGAAAACTCATTTTTTTTGGCGAATTTGGGATTTCCTTGGTCAAAAATCATTTGGGTAATTAAACCTTGAATTGAAATAATGGAATGTGAAAGGAATGATGAATGAACAATGTTATGTTGCAACTCACCAAACCCTTGAATAAACCTTTAGAAATAAAAAATGTTGATGTTGATCTTGCATGAAAGGGCTTCAATGGATGTGGATCTTGATGCTTGAAATATGACTTGAATGCTTGCTTGGATCTTTGAAACCTACATCACAATGTTAGCTCCAAAAACATGCAGGATTGCAAAAGACTTTGACATGATGTTTCATATCTTGATTGTTGTGATAAATCATTGATAACTATGCTCCTAAATTCCTTTGATCATAAACTTAGCTCTTGTGAAATTTGAATTGATGCTCTCATGAAGTTCTCATAAAAAATTAGATGTTGAATTGATAAAATAACCTTGTGTTTAAAGGTACATGTATCCTTAATTTATCAAAAATTAAACGTTACAAGACGACATAAAAATTTGAATCTAAATTTGAAAAAAACAAAATTTCATTATTCATAGAAAGAATTTATGTGTTAGCAAGTACACACCACTCTTTAAAAATGGTGTTTAATGTTAAAAACAATTTTTCGAAGGAGATGAAAAAAGAAGTGCAATTTGATTCCAATTTCTTTTTAAATATGTATTTAGAATCTATAGAAAAAATGTAAAAAACCACTAGTTTGCATCATCTTCAAATTCCTCATGGTTTAGCAACAATAGGTCCTCGAAAGTGAATATTTAGTTAAAAAAATTTAGTACAATGCCAAGTTTGGCCAAAAAGTGTAAACCACTATTGTGAGATCACCTGGTGTTAGTGTGAAAGGGTACAAGCTTTGGGATCCAATGGACCAATAGGTTCTCTATAGAAGAATTTTGATTTTTCAAGAGATGAAACCTTCCACAGTTGAGTTACAACCAGAGAAAGAGGAGAAACAAAAGTAGGTAGTTCAAGTTCCACTTACTCTGATTAAAGAAGAAATACATACTCCTATTGAACCTAATGATAAGGTGAGTTTGAGAAGCTCTGAATTTTCTGAAGTAGAAGAATCTCAACCTCAACAATTCAAGAGGTCTACCAGAGATAGGCGACAACTTGATGGATTTGGATATTCACCTGAAAGGTTTGGTTATTCATTGTTAGATTCTAGTTGCATTTTTTCTTTGATTGCTAACACTAATGAGCCTAGGACTATTAGAGAGGCTATGGGTATGAGTGATGTAGATTCTTGGATGAAAGCCATGGATGAAGAAATGGTTGCATTGAAGAAAAATGATACATGGGATCTTGTACCTTTTCTTGAAGGACAAAAACCCATTAGATGTAAATGGGTGTTCAAGATAAAATCTAGTCTAGATGACAGTGTTGAGAAGTATGAGGCTTCGTTGGTTGCTAAGGGGTATTCTCAGGTGGAGGAAATTTACTATGGTGATATTTTCTCTCCTGTTTTGAAGCTAACATTTATCTGGTTCCTATCATCAATTTCAATAGCATATGATCTAGAAGTGGAATAGATTGATGTGAAGACAACATTCATGGTGACTTGGAGGAAGAGATTTATATGTCACAGCCAGAGCATTTCATGGTTAAAGGTAAATAAAATCTAGTTTACAAGTTGAAAAAGTCTTTGTATGGTCTTAACCAGTCTCCTAGAAGAAGTTTAATACCTATGTGTTGTCAATGGGATTTTTGAGATCTAAATATAACCATTGTGTTTATTAAAAATCCAATAATGGTCATATTCTCATAATTGCATTGTATGTAGATGATATGTTGTTTTTTTGGAATAGTAGAAGTTTGATTTCAGATTTGAAGTCTTAGTTGTTAGCACAATTTGAGATGAAGGATCTAGGTGTAGCGAGATATATTCTTAGGATGGAGATCAGAAGAGACAAATATACCAGAAAGCTTTGGTTAAGCCAAAGCAAGTATGTGAATATAGTGTTGGAGAGGTTCAACATGACAACTTGTAGACAACTAGTTCCTTTAATGTAGTGGATGAAGCTTTTTATGGAGGATTGTCCAAAGTCTTCTATTGATATGGAGGACATGACTAGAGTACTATATGTGAGTGATGTTGGTAGTCTTATGTATGCTATGGTCCGTATAGAAATTTCTCAAGAAGTGGGAGTCCTTAGTCGGTTTTGAAATGTTGGAAAATAGGATCTATCCCAAAAATGAGATGGATCACTAATTTTCCAAGCCAAAATCACTTCAAATTATGCAAAATAAGATGCAAATAATAGTCATAAAATGACCTTAACTGTTATAGCAACTATGAGGAATGTTTTTAGAGTATAAAAAGTTGTGTACCTATCCAAAAAGTTGTTATTTTTGAGCTATGTAGGACTCATTCGACTTTAAGGGTGAATGGGTCCTTTTAGGGTTTCAAAAAATTGATTTTAGGATCCTATACTTTGATGGTTGCACTCTTGAAATCCCTTTTATCAAGTTTTGGAAGGAAATATTCAATTCTGTAGATCTCTTCATGATCTTGCACCTTGAATGACAACTTTACAACTTTGACAATTTTGACAACTTTGATAATCTTTCTCTTCAACCTATAAATCTACAATCACTCACTCAAGGAAAGAAAACTTGTTGATTTGTTAGTGAATGGGGGTTTTCCTCATTCAATCCCCTTGTAGGTAATCAAACCAAATGATGAAATAAGATAATGAAACATGAACATGAAATGATGCAATTAGGGGCTTGAAATGATGATATGATCTTTGAATTGCAGCAATAAAGACTTGAAATCTGCCTTGAAATTCCTTAAGAATGCTCTTGATATGCTCTATAATGCTATTTCTTTTTATCTCTTGAAGTCACACAAAATCGCTAGGAGAAACAGTGTGAATTCACCCCTTATTTATACTAAATTAGGAGATTAACCCCGAAATTCAAACAACTAAGGGTGACACTAGATCTGGAAAGAAAGAAAATTAAATTCCTACCAGAATAAAATTAAAAAATTAATGTCTCATTAAGGGAGGACCCATTCACTACCAATGGAAAATGGGTCCTGGCTAAGTTTCTAGGACCAAGCTTCGAGGAGTTGAAAGAAGGTTGAAAACCAATTCTAGATCAACTGAGAAAGGGGGGTCCTGTTAAAGGAGGACCCATTTGCCATCAAGGGTGAATGGGTCTTGGGTCAACTTACTAGGACCAATTTTTTCCCAATGAAATAATTTAATATTTAATTTATGCTTGTTGAGAAAGATCCTTAGGAGGTGTCAAAATGAAGGCCTAAAAGGGGGTTAATAACTCCACTTAACTTTAATAAATTAATACCACCTAGATAAATGTGAAAGTTGTTTAAAACACTTTACAACACTTAAACAAGGTATACATTATGCATATTTTATTTAGAAAGGGCCCCATAAGGCTTAATTAAGAAAATAATTCATGGAAAAGTGTGAAAGTGTGTTACAACACTTTACAACACCCTTGAAAATGATCAATTAAGGAATGTTTTTTTCTAAACAAAGGTCTTAAAATAGTGTGAATATTTACAAGACATTACAACACTAGTACAAGACACCATTTGTTTAAATTCGATGTCAATAATCAGATCAAGCAAGGAAAAGGCTAATTTTTTCGTTACTATATTTTGCGCCCACTTTAGTAAGAGGATGACCCCATGTCAAACTCAAACTAAAGTAGACATCCAAGACAATTAAGTATACATAGCAATAAAAAAGAGACATGATCATACCTTGTTAAAGGCCAAGAAAAATAAACAAAAATAAAGGATCAAGCACAATCGATTCAACACAATGTGAGGTGGTGGCTATTTGTCCATAACATATGCTGCTCACTCTAGTGTAGCGGAACCTTAGTCTGTCCACTAGGTGAGTTATCACAATGAGGTGGAAAATGAGAGAATCAAACTATTCTCTCATACCATACCGAAGTTATCCTCCTGAAAACTTCGATAAGGAAACATATTGAAAATGGTCTTTGTAAAATGATTTTGAATGCCATGTAAAAATTTTGCTTAAAGGGGATTTTTCTTTGTTCAAGTAAAATTCTTCCTCTTAGGGAGCATTATGCTTAATGTATCCAAGAGAGGACAAGCCAAAGTGTCAAATTACTGCCCATGGGATGCCTCGTTCACATCATTCCATGACAAAAGATCATACACTCTTGGACGACATGAAACCCAATGACACCACCAAGAATAAGACACATCACAAGAAAAAAAAGGAAAATCACGTCATGAAATTTTTCCAAAAGATGTTGTAGTGTAGGAAAATGCATACCCTTGCATTTTCACACCTATTTGGGACCACCTTGCTTTGTTTATCCTTATTTATGTCTTAATTGGTTCGATTTTGCATCCACAAGCCTAATAAATTATATCTTTTTCTAGCTAATCCCAACAAACTTCAAAGGGGAAATGATAATTTAGTGATTTTGTCTAAGTGTCCCTAATTTTTGGGTCAGGTCTAAGACACCAGCTATGATGTATTTGTCCCCCAAAGGTCTTGGGACTTTGATTTCAAGTGTGCCTTAAATGGGCCCCTATTTGGAGTCTCTCGCCTGAGTTTCATGCCTCAAGACTAAGACACCACCTAGGGTGTCTTAGTCCCCCTTAAGGTATTTTTGAGATTTAATTTCAAATCTTGACGGGATTTAGCCTCCTTTAATTAATGAATTGATATGTCGGATTGGTGTGGTGTAATTTTTGGATATTAAGCATAGATAAGTATAAATACAAGGTTCTTTCAATCATTTTCATATCAAGTCTTTTGTGAGAGCATTCCATATAGGATAATTGAGTTAACAAGAGCATTTAAGAGTAGTTCTTCAACAATTTAGAGCCATCATCAAGATTCAAAAATCATATGAAAGAGATTCTTGCATCATGTGTGTTTTTGTGCTAAAATTTGTGATCTAGGATTTTGATTCAAGGAAGCAATTCAAGTTCATATCTATCAAAAATTTCTTTGATTCAAAATCCATATCCAAGCTAGCCATTTCACACAAGTTTGCAGACTTTACAACAAGGGTTTAGTGAGTTGTAACATTGCATGTTGTTCATTCATCATTTCCCTCCATTTCATTTCATTTCATTTCAAAGTTTAATTACTAATAAGGGGTTTGACCAAGGAAAACACCCATTTACTAACAATAAAAAAGTTTTTCCCCTCTTGTGTGTTCTTGATTACAGATTTAGGTTGAAGACTTGAAGAACATTTGAAGTGAAAAGTTGCAAAGTTGCATTGAAAAGTTGTCATCTTCATGAAAACTCGCCTACATGTCAATTATGGAAGTTTCAGAACCTAAGATCAGAGAAGAAGGAAGTGTAGACATCAAGCCTTAGGATCACATTCAGAGATTTTATAAATTCAGAATGGGGTTGAGTCACTACCTAGGGTGTCTTAGTCCTCTCGAGGGTTTTTTCTATAAATTATTTCAAGTCTGGTTCTGACATTCGAAGATTCCACATCTACCCCAAAAAACAACAACGGGACTAATAAGACAGTAAGGGCGTCTTAGTCCTCCATAGAATATTTTGATAGCTTCTTTGCATTCCCAGAATCCTTATTGCATTTCCAAACTTCCCAGAAACACATATCCTAACTTACTATTACATAATTTCTTCATTTGCACTCATCATTTAGCTTGCATTGTTAGGTTTTGTGAGTTGAATTCTTACTTGTCTTTTCCAAGCATTTGCTTGGTGTTGAACCCCTAAAAGCTTAAAGAACCCCCTCCTAGGTTTTCCTTGTTTAGAATTGACTCACCTAGTGAGGTTGATAGTCAATCCAATTAGGACTCCTAGGACATTATTGAGTGACAATAGGAGAATAAGGTGGGATTTCCCCCATCATATATTTCTTATTATTCATTTTGGTGAACCTGACCTTTTTGAGCAATCATTTTTTGATTTGGAGTTCATTAAAATTATAGATCTAGGTTGCATTCATTCATGCATTGCATCTTGCATTAGTGAAAGTAAATATAGGTTGCATTTTTTTCTTTCTTGCGTCATCTTATATCATTGAAAAACTAAAAATTGCATTGTCAATCATCTAAAATTGCATTTAGGAACATTGTTATTGCATTCAAAATTGAAAAAAATCCATTCAACTTTGCATTCAATTGCTTGTCACTAGTTGGGAGATTAAAAAAATGAAGGCGGCTCTGTGCTACGCTGGCTGAGCTAGGGCGTCCGTGCCCTAGCTCGATCCCTGTTTTCTGTTGACTGTGCGCTGGAGGGGGGGTTCTACCTGTGTTTGGGGCGAAGTTGGGGCCTGGTTGGCCTTTCTTGCAATGTCTGGTTCCTTTGCTGCGCGCTGGAGGAGTCCTTTGCTTGCCGTTGGGGTGTGGTCGCGCGATTTCTCTGCTTCGGGTGGTGTGGTGGCGAGTTTTGGTGTGTCGTTTCCCAGGAAAGTGCTATCTTCTGGCAAGATCCGTGTGGGGCTTTGCTTGTTGGGTGAGGAGAGTAGGGTTTGGTGCGGCGCCGTTTGTTTTTCGTGTTGAGTGGTGCCTCAGTTTGGGGGTGCTGTCTGTGCTTTCTCATCTCGAGGGCTTGCATGCCCACTTGAGCTCTTGGCTTGGGCTCATGTCTCGTGGGGTTTCATCTGGAGGTAGACCTGGGATGGATTTCCGGCTTGCCTTTGGATCTAAACCATCGGCGCAGGGGACAAAGGTTTTTGATAATAATCTATTTGCTTCAGACCAGGAGATGAATAGTTCTGGACTGTCTGGAGGACCTAGAGTTACAAAGATTAATGGATGTTTGGAAAGATGTAAGGAGAGACCGAAACTGGTTATCCCGATGGAGTTGTTGGCGGATGATATTGAGTATTATTCGAAACACTCCTTTTATTGTAAGTTTATGGGTTTAAGGATCTCGTTGCAATTTTTGGAATCTTGGGCTCTGAGGACTTGGCAACTGGAAGGAGAAATGGCGATTAGACTCCTAGCAAATAATTACTTTATGGTTTCATTTGATTGCATGGCTGATCGGAATAGGATCTTTGAGGGGGGTCCCTATTTCTATAACCAAGTGGGTTTGTTTATGAAGCCGTGGCATGCGGGTTTCAATCCGACTGAGGAACTCCCGAGTAGGGTTCCAGTGTGGGTTCGTCTGCCATGGTTTCCTGTTGAATGTTGGCGTGAGGATGTCCTTCATTTGGTGGCTTCATTGCTTGGTAAACCAGTTGGGTCTTCGCAACAGACGCAGTTTAAAAAGGTAATGACTTTTGCCCGTGTTTGTGTAGAAATTGACTTAAGCATGCCTTTGCCAGATTCTGTGGAGGTGAGTGCAAGATCATATACATGGGTGCAACAGATAGACTATGAAACTTTACCTTTTCGGTGTCGATTTTGTCATGAGTATGGACACTTGCAGCGTAGGTGCCCTAAGGTTAAGCCTGTTGGGACTCATTCTGATCAAACTCCTCGCAACCCACCTGGGGCGGATAAGGGGAAGGGGTCTATTCCGGGTGATGAAATGGCAGATGATGGATTTATTCCTGTCAAAGCTCGCAACAGAAATCGGGGGCAGAAGAGGACTTTGGGGGAGCGGCAAGATGATGTTTCTTTTAACAGGTTTGAGGTGTTGGATGATCTCAACCAACAGGAAGTGAATCCAGGTTTGATGGACTTGGATCAAGGAGCCTTGGGTTTGGAAAAGAATGGGCCTCCTTTGGAGGTTATTCAGGTTGTGCAGGAATCGGGTGCTGGGCAGATGGACTCGGATCAGCAGCTGATTGTTTCGGCTGGTCCGGATCCTGTGCATGTGACTTTGACGAAGGGGGGAGAGGATTCTCCCTTGCCTATAAAGACTGGTGTGGAAGTTGGAAAGAGCTCCTGTTCCTCTTCTCGCTTGGGTATTTTGCAAAAGGATCTAAAGAAAGGGGTTGGGGAGAAGAACCCCAAGTTGGGTAGGAAAAAGGATTTAGAAAAGATTAAGTCAACTGGGGAGACTCTGGTGGAGTCAGGGGCAGTTAAGCCCCTGGATTCTCACTTCTTGTGTACCCAGAAATGATTGTTATATCTTGGAATGTGCGGGGCTTGAACAGTGGCCCCCGACAAAAAGTTGTTCGTGATTTGGTTAGGAATCAATCTCCGGATGTTCTTTTTCTTCAGGAAACTAAGCTTTCCGTGGAGAGTATGATGAATATGGTACCTAAGTTGTGGAAGTATGGTGAGTGTCAGTGTGTTGGAGCTCATGGTGCGTCTGGGGGGGTGGCTTGCTTATGGAATCCACAGAGGATTAGCCCTCTCTGGTGGTTGTCTTCAAGATCGGCTGTTTCGTTGGTGGCTTCTTGCTCGGTGACTGGAGAATGTATTCTCCTCTCCAATGTGTATGCACCTGTTGAGTATCAGGGTAAGCAGCTTCTTTGGTCTCATCTTCGATATGTTCGTAGCCTGGCTCCTTTCCACCCATGGATTTTGGCTGGGGACTTCAACGCTATTGTGGAGTTGTCTGAGAAAAGGGGTGGAATTGCTCGATTGGAGCCTTCTGCTTTGCTTCTCAGGGATAGCATTTCTGATCTAAATCTTATGGATGTTCAGCCCAGTAATGGTCGTTTCACTTGGAATAATAGGCGAACTGGTGAAGACTGTGTTGCTGAGAGGCTTGATCGATTCTTGGTCTCTTGTTATTGGGTTGGTGACTTATGGTCTACCTCCTCTGAAATTTTGGATTGGAGGGGTTCGGACCACTGGCCTATCAAGCTTAGCATCATCTCTGCTCGTGCTCCTCGTTCTCCTTCCTTCAAATTCCAACTTATGTGGTTACGAGACTCTACTCTTTTTGACCAAGTGGGTGTGTGGTGGAGGATTGGTAGACCTGCTTTTGGTACTGCAATGTATATCTTTGCTAAGCTTCTTCAATTTGTCAAGTATCAGCTTAAAAGGTGGAATCGTTGGTGTTTTGGCAATATTTTTCATGATAAGGCCACTGCCCAAGAAGAGTTAAATAATGTTACAAGATTGATTCGGGATATTGGGGTTACGGAGGATCTTTTGAAGGAAGAGGCTAGAACTTTGAAGGTGGTCGAGGAATGTGAGTTACGTGAGGAGATATATTGGAAGCAAAAGGCTCAGATTGACTGGTTGCAGGAAGGGGACAAAAATACTGCTTTTTTCTTTAACTCTGTGAAGGCTAGGAGGCATGGTAACTCTATCTCTGTGTTAGTAAATGGCAGAGGGGATCGTATTGTCTCGTTTCAGGAAATCATGACTGAAGCTTCACAGTATTTTGCTGCTCTTTTCAAAGAGGATTCTCAAGGAGGTTCGGTCGAGGAGGATCAGGTTCTTTCGTGTGTCCCTCAATTGGTCTCCAGGGAGGCGAATGAGGATCTGATGAGGGAGATTTCTCTAGAGGAGCTGGAGGAGATTGTGTTTCAGATTAAGAGGGGTAAAGCTCCTGGCCCGGATGGTTTCCCAATAGAGTTCTTCCAAGAGTTTTGGGAAATCATAAAGTTGGACCTTCTAGCGGTTGTTCAAGAATCCCAGAGGAACAAGCAGATGTTGCGTGCTCTTAATTCCACTTTCATTGCCCTCATTCCCAAGTGTGAAGGCACGGATAGGTTAACTCAGTTTAGGCCCATCTCCCTTTGCAATGTGGCTTATAAGATTATTGCGAAGTTAATGGCTGAGAGACTGAAGAAGTGGCTTAAAGTGTTGATCTCAGAAGAACAAAGTGGGTTTGTTGCTGGGCGACAAATTTTGGATGGGGTTGTTATTGCTACTGAGACCATCCACTCTATGGCCTGCTCCAATGAGAAGACTATGTTTATTAAATTGGATATGGCTAAGGCCTATGATAGGGTTAGATGGTCCTTCCTTCGGAAGATCCTTCGTGCTTTTGGATTTTGTGCTGAATGGATCCAATGGGTTATGAGTTGTGTTACGTCGGTATCCTTCTCAGTTCTGATAAATGGAGATCACTCTAAACTTTTTGGAGCTTCTCGGGGTCTTCGCCAAGGGGACCCTCTATCCCCGTACCTATTTCTTCTTTTTGCTGAAGGTCTTGGGCGGTTGCTGAGAAGAAATGTTGGGTTAGGCAGCATTCAGGGTTGGCATTGGGGTGGTAACTTGCCTCCGCAGTCTCATTTACAGTTTGTGGATGACACTGCCTTGATGGGGATGGCTACTGTCAGGGAAGCTACTTTTTTGAGACAGTTGTTGGATGTTTACTTGGTGGCATCGGGGCAATTGATTAATGAAGATAAGTCTTCCATCTTCTTCTTCAATACGCCTGCCCCCATTCAGAGAAGAATTGCTAACATTTTGAGATTTCAGATAGGGGTTCTCCCTTTTATGTATTTAGGCATTCCAATTTCTGTTGGTCGTCTTCCCAGGGGTTCTTGGCAGAATATCATTGATAAGTTCCGGGTGAAAGTCAATCATTGGACTCATAGATGGTTGTCTTTTGCTGGAAGGGTTCAGCTTCTTAAATCAGTTGTTCAAGCTCTCCCTATTTACAGGTGTATGCTTCAAGTGGCTCCGGTTGGGTTTCTTAAGGAGTTGGACTCTCTTGAGAGACAGTTTTTATGGGCTGGATGCTTGTCGTCCTCCAAGTGGAGCCTGGTCAAGTGGGAAGAGGTGTGTAGTCCTAAGCAGTATGGTGGTTTGGGACTTCGTCAATCTTCTCTGGTTGGAGTGGCTGTGGCTGCTAAGCTTTTCTGGCGTTGGTGTGTGGAGCAGGATCAGGTGTGGGCCAGGATAATGTCTCATAAGTATTTCCCTGGCGTTCCTCAGCATGATCTCCTTAGGTATCCTCTTGAGGGGAAAGGGTCGGTGATTTGGAGTACTCTTCAGAAGGGTGCAAAGCTCATTAAGGAGGGTTTATTCTGGATTTGTCGTCAGGGTTCAAAAGCTCTCTTTTGGTTTGACTCTTGGGATGGTTTCCCTCCGCTTATCTCTCAGTTTCCTCACCTGATTCCATTAAGCCAAAGTTTTCTTGCGGCTGGCTGGTCTCGTGTGAGTGACTTCAAATCCTTTTCTTCTTATGGGTGGTTGGAGAAGGCTTATTGGAAGGATCCCACCCTATGGCCGGATGTGGGTGTGGAGGAAGGCAAGGCCGAGCTTAACGCGATTCTTTCTAGTAGGTGTTGTAGTTCTCTACGGGAAGAGGATATTATTGCTTGGGCTCATAATCCCAAGGGGGGTTATTCTGTTGCTTGGGGCTACCAGGTGTTGCTGGATGAAAAGTTGGCTAGGGCTGAGGTTCAGTGGTGGAAGAGGGTGTGGAGTAAGCTATCATGGCCTAAATGTAATTGTTTTGTTTGGACTTTAGCGCGGAATAGATGCTTGACCTAGGATAACATTCGTAAGCGGGGTTTCCAGGGGCCTTCAATTTGTGTTCTCTGTGGAAAGGCGGAAGAGGATTCCTCACACTTGTTCTTCCGTTGTCCCTATGTTGTTCAACTTTGGCATTGGTGGTGGGAGGTTTGGAAGAAACCGTGTGTTCATGCTTCTTCTTTGGTGGAGTTCTGGGATAGTATGGGAAGACCCCCCTCGTCGGCCTCCTTTTTGCAGGATGTCTGGTATGCGGGTCCTACTTTTCTTCTTTGGCAGACCTGGTTGGAGCGGAATCGTAGAGTTTTCTGTGGTGTTAATTTGGTGGTTCAGCAGGTGTGGATCCGTATATTAGGTATGATACAGGAGTCGGTGGTGGCCAAGTGCGAAGTGTCCCTCCCCCTAGGGAAAGAGGATGCTGAGCTGGTTGATAGATTGGGACTTCAGGGGAGACATTCTTCTTCTGGGGGTTCCAAGAGAGGCAGACTTGGGGCCAAGCGAGTGCAGCGGCTGGGTAGATGGCTTCCCCCTCCAAATGGTGTCTTGAAGATCAATTCAGATGGATCTTCTAGAGGTAACCCTGGGCCTGCTAGGATTGGTGGGGTTGGCAGAGATTCAAGGGGTTCAGTGATTTTTATTTTCTCTATTCATGAGGGGGAGAAGATGGTCAATCTCATGGAGGGCTTGGCGATTCTTTATGCTGTGGAACGGGCCCTTGCTCTGGGATGGCACAAGGTTATTTGTGAGGCTGATTCACAAATCTTGATTAATCTGTTGAATGAGAGAAAGATGTCTGATATTAATTGGCAGTTGGCTTTAGTTGTTCAAAATATTCTTCAGGTTTGCTCCAGGATGGAGGTGGTTTCTTTTGTTCATATCCCGAGGGAGTGGAATCGGGTTGCTGATTGCTTGGCTAAATGGGCTTCGGAGCATGATTCTGGCTGGAAGATTGAGGATTGGAGGCAGGTCTCCCCTGCATTACGTCAGGACTTAGATAGAGTCCTTGAAGAGGATAAAAAGATATTAGAGGATAGTTGATTTTGTTCCTGTTCCTGCTTTGGTGTTCCTTTGGTCTTCTGGGGCTTGCCCCTTGGTTTTGTTGTAATTCTCTCTTCTGATTTTCAATAAAGTTTTTACCCCTCTTTTAAAAAAAATAAAAATAAAAATTGCTTGTCACTAGTTATTTTTTCTTGCATTCATTTACATAGTTTTCTTTTTCCAAATATCAAATCTCTAAATAGGAAACCTGTGAACACTGTAAACAATCCAGAATTTGCTATTTTTCTAAGAAAAACCTTTGCTAGGACTAAAACGCCCTTCCTGGCATCTTAGTCCCTCTATAGGTTTCTGGCTCAAAACCCTCTCTCTACTGTTTGTTGTCTATTCCAGTCCCTAGAACCTCAGAATTTCACCAGTAGGACCAAGATGCCCTTATTGAAATCTTAGTCCCTGTTGACTTTGACTTTCCAATTTTCAGGGTTACAAATTGCTTTTCTGTGCTTCTATTTGCTACTTTTGGTTTTCTATTACAGTTTGTAGACTTGTTATCTAAATTTATTTCATTTCAAGTGTAATTGAAAGCATAGGAGATTGTGTTCATTGCACTTTATTTGGTTTATCCCTTGTATGAGATGTACTACTTGGTGTCTTACTACTAATATTGTGGTTAGACGAAGTGTGAGACTCATGGCATCCCATGATAAAACACTTGTTGTGGATCTTGGGTTATCAAGCTCTCTTACTCCTAGTGTTGGTATTAGTTCACTAGGTATGGACCATACCTTTGATACCTCTTTTGCTATGCCTACCTTACCTATAAGTAATATGCCAAGTGTTCAAATAATGGTTGATCACATCCCTCAAGAAAACATAATGAAAATGCATTAAGACCTAGCTCATTTACAAGATAGTGTGAGTACTAAAAACATTTCCAACATTGTTATACCTACCATAGTATTCACTGCATGATGGAAACTGATGAAGGATAGGAAGTTGTGCATAACATAGCTCACATCTTAGCAAAGCATCTTCCTTCCACCACCAATAGTGCTCAAGCTTCAAACAATGTGCAAAGCCAAGGAGGAAATCAAACGCCTCTCCCTTCAACCATAACATCCATTCCTACCTATACCAATCCTCAAGTGACCACAACGATGCAACCAAATAGAAATGTCCTTCCTACCTCAAATATTTCCACTAGTGTTCCTTATACCTATGTGGCACCTAATCTTATATCTCCTCTCGTAAGCAATCCGTTCACTGGTCCTTTCAACACATACACACCACCACCACATTCACCTCCATATCAAACCACAAGAAATGATCCAATCATTAACCACCTCTTACAAATATATTCATCCATTCAACATCAAGTGTCCACCATAAATCAAAATCAGGGTATGTGCAGGATCATCATGGAAAAAATAGGCCCTTAAGTGGCAAAAAATTTAGAAAAATAAGAGTTAGGAAACTTGATGTAAAAATTTGAATAAGTTATCTATATTATTTCAAAAATAAGTAAGAATAGAATTTGTAGCAAATTGAATGTAGTTCTAAACTAATAGGATTGTTTAAAGAAAAAAATTCTATGTGGTGAAAATTTGAAATTTCAATGCAGTAGTACTTAAATTTCAAGGAAAAAATAAGAAGTAGGTGTCTGTCTGACCACCCTAACCACAATAAAATGATAATTATTTTTTATAATATTTTGGATATAAGTAGAGGAATCATGTCCTGATGTGGTGAATATTTTTTTGTAATTATTTTCCAAGTAAATAATTAATTATGAATTTTTTATTACAACTTTTAAAAAATATAAAAACACGTTTGTCTGACCACCTTAACTTGGTCAAAGATTCATGAAATTCAATTTTTATTTTTTTAATCCTATAGTATACGAAGCATAGAATGTGACACATGTTTTGGATTCAAAAAATGTGATACCGTTTGAAATCTATAGATGTTTTTCAATCAGCCTATCAATCAGGACATTTGTCGTAATTCAAATAGAAAATGAATAATAATTACTTATTAAATTCAAAGTAAAGCATAATTTATATTGGTAGAAAGTTGAGAATCTCCTTTATAAACCCTTTTCGTTTCATCAATTTTGGGCAAAAAAAAGTCATCAGCCACATACCCATCATATTGCCACTTTTTAGCCCATCATGATCCTGTACATACCCATCAAAACGGTCCACCTTCATACTATGTCAAAAGAAACCCATTATCTTTGGAGATATTGAGAACTCTAGTGCCACAAGGTATAAAGACACCTAGATCTAAGAAATATGGAGGAAAGGGAGATCCTGCAAGTCATGTTAATGCCTTTACTACTTTGTGTAGTGACTTTAACCTTGAGGACAAAAATTTGGCTAAGATTTTGTTGGCAAGAGACACTGCACATCTCATCTGGTGTTGTCATTGATGACAACCCTAGTAAGTGATTCAATCCATACGTCAAGATTTGATCATATTAGAAGTCAGATTGAAGATCAACGATTAACTATCAAGTCAGAATAGAGTATCCGACAAAATTGTGTTCATTGATTCCTATGCAATTTTCTATTATCATTTTGAGTTGTGGATCTTAGGGAATATTTTTTGATGTATGATCTATGTTATCCTTTATTCTTAGAGCAATGTATCGATTGGTGTGAAAGTTAGATTCATCCAGTTGATTGATTTTTTGTTTAACCGTGCAAGAAGGCCGAGTTGGTGAATATAGCATGTTGTGGATCTTCGAGGAGTAAATGTTTAAGTGTTTTTTTTATGTTTGAGCATGTTGATTTGGGTCCTCAATATGTTGTGGCCAACTTTTGTGGGTACACATTAAAAATTATTTGTGGATTGAGTCAAAAGTTTGTAAATATTTTATGTTTTGTTGAAGATGACATGTGGTTGATTAAATCCTTAGTTGTGAATATATATAAGCGATCATTTATATCATTTGGATGTATGTATGAAGTGTGTTGATGTGTGTTGTGAAAGTTAGAAGGATTGTAGAGTGATTATGCACAGTTTCACTTGTGTAGAAAATAATTTGTGATGCAAATTAAAGCAGAATAGAGCAGAAGAGCAAAATCAGATAGAAGGTCAAGAAAGCGATTAAAATGTGCTTAACCAGAACTGTAATCAGGAATTATCAGATGCTATTTTGTCAGTTCAAAGCCTCTGGATGTAATCTGGATCTTTTTGTAAGATAGTGAGTCTTTTGTATCTGAGTAGTGAGCTCTAGATAGTGTGCCTGAATGCATGTGCATTCCTTTTGTAAACACTTTCATTTGAGTATACTCAGATCATATTATGGATTGACCTCCATCGTGTTTTTTCCCTTAATAGGGTTTCCATGTAAAAAATCCTTGTGTTATGGTGTTGTGGTTGCTTGTTTTATGTTCATGCATCTTTCTGTTGATTGAATGTTATAAGTGGTTTAAAGATCAGATTAATAAAGTTAAAAATTGTAGAACACTGATTCACCCTCCTCTCTTAGTGTTCCTTGATTCCAAAAATTGGTATCAAAGCCTAGCTCCTCAGAAGAAGTTTAAATGGGGAAGATCCAAGAAAGTGATTCAATGGATCATTCAAGTAGTCTTCAACAACAACTTTTGGTGGCACTAGGTGATGTTGATCAGTCCAAATTTGAAGTCTGGGAATTGCAGGAAAGCCTCATGAATGCTAAGAAATTCATTCAATCATTGAAAGATAAAATCAATGAGTCAAGGGAAAAGAGAAAGGAAATATATGATTAGCTTAAGCAGAAAGAAAGTAAGAGCGTGGAAGGTGAACACCCGAGTCAAGCCTTCAAGGAAAAGACAGAAGAATGTGAAAAGCTTACCAGAGATAATGTTGTCCTAAACCATGAGATGGAATCTATTGTGATGAGGATGAACAAGGAGATTGAAGACAAAAAGAAGAATGAAGAGAATATTGTTCAATCCTTGAAAGAAAAATATGAAGAATGTAGTTGAATTACTGATCGATTCAATTAGTTGGAGCTTCAATTGGAAGAATCTAGAAATAATGAAGATCTTGAAAAGCATATTGTTATTCTTAGAGATAAACTTGCTACTACAAATGAATTGATGGAGAAGTTCAAGATTAGCACAACCAAGCTTGATGAACTAATTAAAAGTCAGAGGACTGGAAGTGACAAGTGAGGTCTTGTATATGAGAAAGGAGAAAGCTATGGATTTGGAAAAAGAAAATTCAGCCAAGGAAATCAAATGAACAAAGCTGGAAGGCATCCAGTAAGACAACCTAATGCTCTAAGGTTCAAAGGTTACTATTTTGTTTGCAATAAATTTGGTCATATGGTTGCTCAATGTGGAAGTAGAATGAATTCAAGTGGTCCATCATTCTCTGGTCAGTGTTTTAATTACAATAAGTATGGTCATAAGTTAGTTGAATGCAAAAATATGTCAAACAACTTTTTCAATAGAAATGTCAGATGTTATACATGCAATAGATTTGGCCATATTGCTAACTAGTGCAGATCAAGAGAAAATCAATGGAATAATTGGTTTGGACAAAGAAATGTGGTATGCTACAATTGCAACAAATCCGGTCACTTTGCTAGATTTTGTAGAAGTAGGAAGGGTTTGGTAAATCAAGGGAAAAGGAAAAGTTACTATAGATGAGATTAGGAAGCAAATAAAGAAGATATGGGTGAAGAAGAGTGTTTTTGATGCAGAAAATGAGCCAACACTAGAATCTGGTTCTGGTAATTCCTCCAGGAATTAGTTTAGGGCCTTTGGCCTAAGGGGGGTTCTCAAGAAAATATTTTAACCCCCTTGTCAGTAGTTGGTACCATAATGTGGAAGATAGAATTGATTGCATTAGGGATGTGTAGATGTTTTGGGATCTCTTGTGGAGGAGACTTATGCAAAATTGAAGGTCTGTAGAAGAATTTTCTTTCACAGTCTATGAGAATAGGGTATCCGAGAGACCTAGGGAAAAAAAATTTATTGCGATGACAAATTTAGGTGCGCGAATGATAAAATGTCATTTCTATACCTCATTTGTCACATTGCATATTGAGAAGAAGAAGGTTGGAGAGATCTAGAGCGAACTTTGGTGAAGATTCAAGTCTGAAGGTGATTCGACAATCAAACCCTAATCTGGAAAAAGGTATTTATCTATAAACTTGTGAACTTGAAAAATTATGGAAATGACTGCTCCATTGGTTGTTGATATTAAGACCCTAGAGGAGAAGAAGTTCACTCAGATTGTGAAATTTCATGTGTTTGAAGAAAATGAATGGGTTTCGTATTATTGAGTCAAGTGCATGCCGAGTTTATGTGGTTAAGTCAACCTTTCAAGATTAAAAAGGAAGCCATAAGGATTGTTATTGGTTTAAATTCATCTGGTGGGTTGCCAATATTGAAAGCTGTGAAGAATCAAATAGTCACAGATGCAACCGGTTTAGTATTTGACAAGAGAGCTATGAAAATTGATGATATTATTGAAGTGGATGTTAGATTTTCATCTATGGTCATTGGGTACAAGATCTATCACTCCAGCTGGGACAATTCTATATCCAGTACAATAATCTATGTAGCATATTAGATGGTCAAGGAAAATGCAAATTATGACCTATGTGAGTTACTCCAGAGCTAGTTAATTGAGAATCTTGGAAAAATCAAGAAGGATAAGAAGAATTCTTTGAAGTATGGTAATTTCTTGTTATGTCTATTTTTATATTTCATGAATGAAGTTCCAGGAGTTGGAAAAGTGCATTGGAAAAATGATAAACCTATAGCTATTCAAATTAGTGATATCTTTTATGGAATTGGTGATAGTAAAGGTAGAAAAATTGCTATTTGGGGTTATTTCAAGAACTTTCAGAATGAGATGCAAGCCAGGGAAAGGATTCCTTCATCTATTGTGGAGAAATACAAGGATACAATTTTCTTCATGGTTGATATTGATTAGTGCTTGATGGAAGTTGCAGAACATAGAATAGTATAGATAATGCCTATGGGGTATGAGGTTGAAGAACACATTTTGGAGTTGTATGCTCAACACTTGCTAAGTAAACCTCAGGATCTGACAAAAGAAAGGTTTGGAACCTTGGAGGAAAAAAATATGGAAGTTCATACACAATTGAAGAAGCCTATGATAATCCGAAAAGTAAGAAAGGAAGTGGAAGCTTTTGCAGAAAGTGTGGGTATATCAACTAAAGTTGTGAGAGAAGCTAGGAGGAAAAGAGAACAAGTTGAAGTAGGAGAGCTAGCTACAATTGAGTCTGCTAGTCTGATAACATCCTCTGCTAGATCTAGATCCACAAGGAGCTCTACTCTCTCATCCGGTCTTGCAAAGAAGTCACTTGCCCTATGAAAGCTCAAGTTAAGAAATCTGGGGGAGAAGGAAAGATGAAGAAGGAAAAGAGAACAAGAGTCTATGTTGCTATTTTAGAGGATGAAGAAACTAAATCTAATGAGGAGATAAGAGAAATAAAGCATAAGGTCTCAAAGGCAACAAAAGTCACAAAGGACAAGACCTCTGGTGAAGAGAAAGCTAAGAAAAAGATGAAAATTGACAAACCAGGTATGTCTATAGAAGAAGTGGAAAAAGCCTTGATTAAGGATGGTAATCTTAAACCACTTTGTGAATGGTTCGACACCTTTGATAGTGTCAGTCAAAGAATTCTTGAGGAAGATACAATAAAATATTTGAATAATTTCAATATGACTCTCATTGAAATAATGTTTGAGCTACCCAAAAGCCTGTATGATGTTTTAGAAATGAGGAGAGTTAATGCAAGAACCAAAGAAGAGAAAATGAGAGAATGGATACTTGTTGATCTATGTCTGGTGATGTCTATAGAAGAGATGAAGAATATTCTGAATGAAGCTAAAAGATATTTTAAGAGCAAAACAAGGATGAATAAGCTGATGATTGGGCAGAATGGAGAAGTTGCAAAGGACACTGAGAAAATTCTTAAGGAAATTTTGTTAAAGAACAGATACAATGTTGTTTCTAAAGAAGTGCATGTTGAAGATGCTCCATCTAGTCTGGTAAATGAAGAAGGAAAAGAAGATACATTTGAGGATATTTTGAATCCTCTTGAAATGCATGGCACTGAAATTCCTATGGAGATTGAAGCTTCTAAAGAGTTGTCAAGTGAAGAAGTTGAGATTCTTGAAGCCAAGGAAGAATCTATAGTTGAAGAGAAGAAGGCTAAAGCAAAGGAGGTTCCTTTGGAAGCAAGAGACACTGCTAAGGCAGTGAAGGAGTTTTTGGAAGAGCAACAAGAGGAGTTTGATCTTGAGCTGATTAAAGGTCCTAGAAACTTGGCTACTTTATCCCCTATTGAGAAGCTAAAAGTAGCATCATTTTCTTGAGCCAAGGAAAGGGAGGAGATTCTATAATCTCATATTGAAGATAGTGAGAAATTAAATCTTGCATCCGATATTCTGGAGAAGATTATTCCTTCATATGTCAAGGATTCATCTGATTCTCCATTTGGTCAGTTGAAGAAACTTGTCAATTCTATTTAAGTACTCACTTTGAGTCACTTGAGAAGTCAGCTATGGATAAGGTTCATAAGGAATTTGATGCTAATAGGTTCATTAGGTTGAAGGGAATGATTGCTAATGACAAATCCTTGTTAGCCACTTGTGTAAAGAATATTGAAGACCTGCTTTATTTGAAGGTGGAAGCATTTATAAGTCATGCTTATCACTGTCAAAGTTCACTGAGGACACTAAAAATAAAATGAAGGAATGTGAAAAACAATTAGCATATATCTCTCAAGAATTTGATCCTCTAACCGTTTATGTTGGAAAGAAAGAAGGTCAAGTCATATCCCTGCTTGAAAAGATTAAAATTCTAAAGCATGAAGAAGGAAAAATTGTTGAAAGGGTTTGTGAGCTCAAAGGACTGATTGGTCCTAAGATGGAGACAATGCTTAGTGCATTGAAAGAAGCACAAGATGCTATGGCGGTCAGTGATCTGAAAAATATTGAATCAGCAGAGATGCAATCCTATCTATTCTATGGTCACATGACTATTTTGGAGAGTTTCAAAAAGAGTTGGGAAACTAGTTTGAGCTTGTTGAAGAGTAATTTTGTAGATGTATTCAAGTTTATGTAAGTTGTAGAAGCAATTTTTTACATATGCAATTTGTTTATAGAATTTTTGTTTGATTTTTGGAATGTGGACTTCCCATCTTTTCCATTGATGTCAAAGGAGGGGAGTGGGATAGTGAAAAATGTCATAAACATCTCAAGGGGAGTTGTGTTTTTGAAATTTTGAGATTTGCAATGTAATTCATGTTGGTACTGATTTGACACTTAGTCTTTTTTCACTAAGTGTTGCCATCAATGCCAAAGGGGGAGATTGTTGGAAAGAGTCACCACACATGTGTCATTTGGTGTTGTCATTGATGGAAACCCTAGTTAGTGATTCGATCCGCACATCAACATTTGATTGTACTATAAGTCAAATTGAAGATTAGTGATTAACTGCCAAGTCAGAACATAACATCTGAAAAAATTGTGTTCATCAATTCCTATGCAATTTTATGTTATCATTTTGAGTTGTGGATCTCAGGGAAGATTTTTCAATGTATGATCTATGTTTTCCTTGATTCTTAGAGCCTCGTATCGATTGGTGTGAAAGTTAGAAGATCTAGTTGATTGATTTTTTGTTTAACCATGCAAGAAGGTCGACTTGGTGAATATAGTGTGTTGTGAATCTTCAAGGAGTAATTGTTAAAGTGTTTTCATGTTCAAGCATGTTGATTTGGGTCCTCACTATGTTGTGGTCGAATTTGGTGGGTATGTATTAAAATTATTTGTGGATTGAGCTAATAGTTTGTAAATATTTTATGTTTTGTTGAAGATGACATGTGATTGATTAAATCCTTACTTGCAGATATATATAAGTGATCATTTATATCATTTGGATGTATGTATGAAGTGTTTTGATGTGTGTTGTGAAATTTAGAAGGATTGAAAAGTGATTATGCATAGTTTCACTTGTGTAGAAAATGATTTGTGATGTGAATTAAAGCAGAACAGAGTAGAAGAGAAGAATCAGATAGAAGGTCAAGAAATAGATTAATGTGCTTAACCGAAACTGTAATTAGGCATTAGCAAATTTTATTTTGTTAGTTCAAATCCTTACGATGTAATCCAAATCTTTTTGTAAGACAGCGAGTCTTACTTTTGTATCTAAGTAGTGAGCTCTATGCAGTGTGCCTAAATGCATGTGCATTCCTTTTGTAAACACTTTTATTTGAGTATACTCATATCATATTGTGGATTGACCTCCATCATGGTTTTTCCCCTAATAGGCTTTCCACATAAAAAGTCCTTTTGTTATGACCTGTTGTGGTTGCTTGTTTTATGCTCATGCATCTTTTTGTTGATTGAATGTTATAAGTGGTTTAAAGATCAAATCAATAAAGTTAAAAATTGTAGAACACTAATTCACCCCCCCTCTCAGTGTTCCTTGATTCTAACAACTTTTTCCCTAATCCTTGAAAAATGTTTCCTTGGATTGGTTTTTTGCATTATCGAATAACTCAATTCATTCATTTAATGAACTTGTTAAAGAATTTATTAACCATTTCCAAGTGTATATGGTTCCTTAAATGACCTTAGTTTATTTGATGAGATTCAAGCAAAATGAGGGTGAAAAAGTCACTGACTTTATTTCACATTACCAATTGCTTTATTCCCAAATCAGTGTAAAGATTCTTGATTCTCACCTTCAGAAGATGTTCATAGAAAATTTACAAAGTAAGATAAGATACAAGCTTACCATGATGAAATTCCCTTCCTTCATGCACTTATGCACTACGCTTCGTGATTATCGAAATTTTGTAGGCAGTGAACAAAAAACCACTTCTAGACCCATCCTGAAAAGTTCAAAGCTTCAAACCAAGACACCCACCATCCTTCCAGAAGACAAAATAATCTTTTTCTTCAAATAAATTCCACCTCCTAACCTACCCAACAAGTTGATACCCAAGTAGCTGCTATAAACAAGAGTAATCCCTATATCTTTGGGATCTACAAAGATAATTTACACCCTTACCCAACACACTTCACAACATCATGACTCAGCTAGTAAACGAAAATATGCTTACCTTACCTCCTGTTCGACCCCTTGACCCTAGCAATCCATTACCTCTAAGCTCTAGACACAATGCCTATTGTACTTATCACCAACAAAAGGGACATGATACAAAACATTGCAAGTATCTTAAACATCTTGTGCAAGACCTCATTGATTCTAATGATATCCAAATTGGAGGTGTGAATGAAAAAGGTAATAAGTATGTAGCTCCTCCCAACCAAAAATTGTAAATATTTACCAATCCCATGCCCAACCACAATATTTCATTTGTTAAGGCTATTGAAACTAAGCCCAATGTGATGAACGTTGATACAGATGATGAAAACATGAGCAATAATGAACAAAATCCTATGGATGATGATGAATAGAATCCTAAGTATAATAATGACCAAAGTCCTATTAATACAATGATAGGAGTGATTGACATCAAGCCTCGTAAAAAAAAATGATAATGTCTGTTGGCATTACTTTATCTTCAGAAGAAACAATAAAGAATGCACCTAATGGTCCTCTTTACATAGTTAGAAAAATTAGTAATAGGCCGACTCCTAGGATTTTAATTGATCTCGTCTATGGAGAGAATGTGATCACAAAAGGACTCTTATATGTGCATGAACTTACTCAAGATAGATATGATAAATTAAAAGCATGAATTAAAATGCATGATGGTTTTGTTCGTGCTACAATGGGATCAATCACACTCCCTTCACAAGTAGGACTGAAGAAATTAAATGTATCATTCTTTATCATCTCTAATTTGGATCAATTTCATGTGAAGCTAGGCTACAAATAGATTTTCTCCATGAATGCAGACCCACCCATTTTCCACAAGTGCTTAAAGTTTCCAATTGGCAATGAAATATTCACTGTGAACCATAGTTGGTTTAGACCTCTGTCTTCCCATGGAAATTTCCCCTTAGATTATTTATTGCTTGAGCCCATGGAACCTATAAGACCCCGTGAGGACTTCCTTTTCCTATCCTACCAAAATTTCAAAGAAAAATGCATAGATAGAATATCCTTGAGAATTTTCCTCCACCCATGATTGAACCTCCACCACTCGAACAAAACAATATTGAGCCGAAAGAACTTCCAACAAAACAAGACCCGTCCATAAAAAATAATGCAGCCTAGGTGGCCAAAACACTCCTCTTTGACAATTCAAAAGGTCTCAAAACAACTCCTTTCTCAAAAAACCAATATGGCTTGTTTTCCCTACCTTTCACTTTGTCAATCTAGTAGCATAGCAGACCCACTTTTCTCAATTTCTCTCCCAAATTCCCCAAATGAATTTACAAGAAAATGACTGATCTAGATACCCATTAGGGTCAATTCTAACATACCTCAATCTCACATACATTTATTTTGATGTAAATTTGAAAAATCAAGCAAAATACACTGTTTTCAAGGCTAATTAGGCCGAATTTACAAAGGAACCACCTTCAAGAAACACTTCTCAAAAGCCAAATCTTGATGGGGCAGCACTCACCTACTTAAGACAACACAAAATCCACAATATCTAGGCCAAGAAATGCCCAAAAACATTCCAATTCACAAAGTATCTGATTCAACAACCATTCCAACAAGTTCATCATTCCTTTTAAAGGTTCTCCCATTCAAGAAACTAACCAACCAACCTTTAACTACTTTTTAAACTCCTTTGTGATCGTTGGCTTCTAGCCTTTTCAAACTTTACACTTTTTCCAAGTTTACAATTGACATTGTTTTTGGACATTTAGAATATTGAACCCTTGACTCTCTTAGACCCCTACAACATCATAAATGGTCTATTTACACCTTATTTAACATATAACAAGACCCCATACTTGAAAATCAACAAAAACCTTACCTATGACGACTTTATCAAACTTGCCAATGACTAGCAATTTCCACATTTTTACATATTTTGCAACTTCCTTGTTGCTTGACAACCAAAAGTCCTTCAAATAATCATGCTTTTCCTACATCATGGCCTTATTACACTAATTTGACTCAAAACACTAACACCTAGACTCAACTAAAACTAAAAAGATTCATAAAAAGGATTGGTGCTCTTGCACCATACACACCACCAAGAAAAGACTCATGTCACATGAGTAATGATCTGTCCTGCTTCAACCTACTCTTTCCATGGAATCTCTGACCTTCATATCTTCTTTCTTGGTTTGAATAATGAAAGCTTGTATCCCATTATGCTCTTTGACCTTTTTTTACAATAGTTCTTACCCCCTTCTCTAGTACCAAATCTGTGGGTGGTCTTCCATTTTCTCTTAGACCAAAGCATGCCAATATCCTAACCTTCATATCTCTAAACCAACCTTTTCCAATGGTTCTTTGGACTGCCTTTTCTTTTGCTACTATTCCTTGTTGATACATACCACTGATGTCTTGTCCAAACTGTCCCTATCTTTTCATTTGTCCCAACCTATCTCTTGCCTTGAAGGTAGGCATGCAACTCATTGTCTTCATGGTCTTGTTATTGTTAGACCTGCTTACCACTATATTATCCATCACAAGAGCCTCTCTCACAACATCCTTGGACTAACCCTAAACCTTAGCAACCAGTAATGGACATACTACTAAGTTCCCAATTAGAATTCCCTCTATCTTTCTTGACTCATTGTCTACCTTTTTGTGAGGTTCACCCTCAACTTTCTTTGCCTCAACCTTAGACATCTTTTTCTCACCTTCTTTTCTACCATCAACATCTATGTTAGCATCCAAAACTACTATTTTTTGACCTCCATCCCTTAAACTAACTATAAAATCTTTACTCTTGTCCACCTCAACCTTCACAAACTCCTGATTTCCCATCATGATGACCTTTGCTACACTTGTCTTCTTCCCATCTTCTTCTTGCAATGGTAATAAGGTGATTGTATTCCCTTCATACTCAATCTTATAAATATTAGCTATTCCATCATACACAACATGTTTGTCAAATTGCCATGGCTTCCCAAGCAACAAATGGCAACATTGCATGGAAAAACATCACAAAGAACTCTATCCTTATACCCTCCAATTAGAAATTCAACCAAGGCCTTCTCATTAACTAAGAGTGACTGATATTCATTCAACCATGACACCTTATAGGGTGTTTGATGAGGAACCTTAACTAAATTCAGCTTATCTACCATTTCCTTTGAAACTATGTTATCAGTCAAGAGCCTAAATCAATGACTAACTTGCATACCTTTCCTTTGCTCTTGCATGTGATCTTGAAGAGACTTCTCCTTTGCAATGGTTCTTTCTCATTGGAGGCCTTCAAAATTTTTCTTTGCAGCATCAAAGCTTGTCCAATCTCAGGGTTTGCAACAAGGTTTGTTGAACTAACACTTTCCTCTTCATCCTCTTGCACAAGTTGAACTCTCTTGTCACCTTTTCTCTCACTTCCACTTGTAGTAGCTCCAAACTTATTAGGACATTTGTAGAATGGATGTCCAAATTCACCACATTTGCAATAACTTCCTACAAACTTGTTAGAATCTCTTCATCTAAAGTTGGTTCTTCCACCTCTCCATCCACCTCTAGACTCAACCACTTGTTCTTTTCCTTTACCAACATCTTCTTGACCTTCTTTGGATTGTTTTGATATAGAAAATGTGCCCCTACCCCTAGAAGTACGACCTCTTCCTCTTGCTTCCTTCTCTTGTCTCCTCTTGAGTTTTTCTTTTGCTCTTATTTCCATTTGAAAACATTGTTCCATAGATTTTGGTTCCAACAAATTAATTTTATCTTGAATGTTATATCTTAGGAAATTGAGATATCTATCTATTCTTTCTTCCTCTTCCTCCTCATTCTTAGTTCTTATACTTAGCCTATAGAATTCTTCAATATATGTTTGCACATCTTGTTCTTTTTTCCTAAGATTTTGTAACCTTTTAAGTAATTGAACATTATAATCACAAGGAAGGAACTTACTCTTGATTTTTTCCTTCATCCTCTCCCAAGAAGTGATCTTTTTCTTTCCTCTTTCTAGCTTTCATCTTGCACAAAGTTCCACCACAACAAAGCATGTCCTTTCAACTTAGTTTTTTCCTTCTTCACCTTGTGTTCATCATCGATCTCCTCATTTTCAAAATAGTTCTCCAAAGCCCCTATCTAATCCAAGATCTCTTCTCCATCTAGTTTTCCCCCATACACAGGAACATACATTTTTCTATGTCCATCCTTCTTCACATCCTTCAAAAGCTTCATCATTATCACATCATCTAGATCCATCTCTTCCTTTTCACTAAAGGTCTCTTCCTCTTCAGAGTCACTCTCCTCCACATCAACTCTTGAATTATACTTCAATGAAACCATTTTCCTCTTCAAGGCTTCTACTTCTTTAGCCTTCTAATCCATCTTTCTTGCAACTAGGCTTCCTTTAGGAGGCATTTTGATTTCTTCCAATTACACCTTCTTTTTGCACTAAATTTTTTAATCTTCTTCCTCAAGGGACCTACTCCCTTCACTCTGATACCAACTAATGCATCCTAGGTTCCCAAAACACTCCTCTTTGACAATTCAAAATTTCTCAAAACAACTCCTTTCCCACAAAATGAATTTGGCTTGTTTTCCCTACCTTTCACCTTGTCAATTAGTAACATAACAGAACCACTTTTCTCAATTTCTCTCCCAAATTCCCCAAATGAATTTACAAGAAAATTACTGATATAGATACCCATTAGGGTCAATTCTAACATACCTCAATCCCACATACATGACTTTTCAAGAAACTTTCAGAAATTAAGCAAAATACACTATTTTCAACACTAATTAGGTCGAATTTACAAAGGAACAACCTTTGAAACACTTGTGAAAACCCAAATATTGATGGGGAAGTAGTTACCTGCTTGATACAACACAAAATACACAATATTTAAGCCAATAAAGGCCTAACAACGTTCCAATCCATAAAACCCTCACTTTCGTCAATATAACCTAGGGCTTATTCAAAGTCCTACTTGCAGACCTCCCCTGACCATGCCACCAACCCAAAAATCCTTATTTTGACTCAAATATGCTCAAAAATCAATGAAAGATCACTTCCCTTATCATTTGCAACAAAACCTAATGTAAAACCCTCATTTTCATGCAAATTTGACACTAAATTGTTTAGGAAACCAACCATAAATTCCATCAAAAACTTCCCCTACCACTACTAGGCCTACACACATTCAAAACATGTTATATGAAGCCTCTCCACTGAGACACATGAAATAAAAATTAGGTGGAGGGTTTTAATAGATCATATTTTGTTCAAAAGCTTAAAGCAGGGTATGACCACCTGCTTGAAGAAAACTTTCAATAAAACTAACAAAAATGAGTTAAAATCTATCAAACCAACTTTTAAGGTTAGTAAATCCTACTTCCCACTCATTCTACACCATGATAAGTCATCACCTTATTGTACGGAGGCCTCACAATCAAGAAAACTTAGAAATTTATGGAAAATTCACAATTTGCAAGAGAAACAATATGATATTATTGATTACTCACAAAGTATTTGATTCAACAACCATTTCAATGAGTTTATCATCCATTTTAAAGGTTCTCCCATTTAAGAAACTGACCAACCAACCTTTAACTACTTTTTAAACTCCTTTGTGACTGTTGGCTTCTAGCCTTTTCAAACTTTACACTTTTTCCAAGTTTACAATTGACATTGGTTTTGGACATTTAGAATATTGACCCATTGATTTTTCTAGACCCCTACAACATAATAAATGGTCTATTTAGACCTTATTTAATATCTAACAAGACCCCATACTTGAAAATCAACAAAAACCTTACCTATGACAACTTTATCAAAGGGTATGTGCAGGATCATCATGGAAAAAATAGGCCCTTAAGTGGAAAAAAAATTTAGAAAAATCAAAGTTAGGAAACTTGACATAAACATTTGAATAAGTTATCTATATTATTTCAAAAATATTTAATAATAGAATCTGTATCAAATTGAATGTAGGTTCTAAACTACTAGGTTTGTTTAAAAAAAAAAAGAAATCTATATGGTGAAAATTTGAAATTTCAATGTAGTAGTACTTAAATTTTAGGGAAAAAATAAGTAGGTGTTTGTCTAACCACCCTAACCATAATAAAATGATAATATGTTTTTATAAGATTTTAGATATAAGTAGAGGACTCATGTCCAGATGTGATGCATATTTTTGGTAATTTTTCTCCAAGTAAATAATTAATTATGATTTTTTATTACAACTTTTAAAAATATAAAAAATCATATGTCTGACCACCTTAACTTGGTCAAAACTTCATGAAATTCATTTTTTTTAATCCTATAGTATGTGAAGCATGTTTTGGATTCAAAAAATGTGATACCGTTTAAAAGCTATAGATGTTTTTCAATCAGTCTATCAATCGAGACTTTAGTCATAATTTGAATAGAAAATGAGTAATAATTACTTATTAAATTAAAAGTAAAGCATAATTTATATTGGTGGAAAGTTGAGAATCTCCTTTAAAAACCCTTTTAGTTTCATCAATTTTGGGTAAAAAAAAGTCATAAGCTGCATACCCATCATATTGCCACTTTTTGGCCCATCATGATCCTGCACATACCCCATCATGATCCTGCACATACCCCAAACTTGCCAATGACTAGCAATTTCCACATTTTTACATATTTTGCAACTTCCTCATTGCTTGACAACCAAAAGTCCTTGAAATCATCATGCTTGGCCTTCATCATGGCCTTATTACACTAATTTTACTCAAAACACTAACACCTAGACTCAACTCAAACTAAAAGGATTCATAAAAAGGATTGGTGCTCCTACACCAAAAAATCCCTTGCCTATGTCCTACAAAAGGCCAACAGGAAACCAAAAAAGTCCTAACTCATCTCTAAGAAAATTTATAAAGCCAAAGAGAAAGTGGTTGAAAAACCTTCCATGGTTTCTTCCATTCTTCCCTCACAAGAAGAAAAGAAACCTATGGTTGAAAAACCCACTCCTATACAAATGCAACTTGAAAATTTTAATAAAAGAAACAAAAATTCTAGAGAGCGTAAGCGTAGACATCATGCTATTGGTCAAAAGATGAATGAAGAGAAAAAAATTGAAAATAAAAATCCAAACTTGATAGAATCAATAAACAATCACCCTCCTCTCTTACCAGACCAAACAGATTCTATGGACCTGCAACACAACAAGGACCAACACCTTCTATGGATATTATCATTTGTCCTCCTATTGTGGTTAACTTGGATGATGATGAAGAAATAGCTAAAATTGATGAACAAGTGCATAATGAGTTGAACTTGTTATTTTCCTCTTCTATGAGCTTAGACGATAACAACCGTGTTGATCCTCCTAAATCAAGTGATGCACAACATGTTGAACCTAGTGATTCTCCTAGCAAAGCACTTTAGGTTGTCCCTCTCACTAGTGATCTACATTCCGCATATACTGAACAAGACTGGGATGTTGATGAACTGTTGGATGGTTGACTCACATGTGCTTTACTAGTATTCTTTTCATTTTTGCTTTCTTTTTGGTTGATTGCATGTGTGTATTGTGATCCCCTATGATATTTTCTCTAATGTTCCCTCTTTGTGTGCATTCCTCTATTTGTATCTCCATTCTTCTATATGTCATAAGCTTTTTTCCTTTTCATCAGTCTTTAGCTTTCATTTTAATTTTTGTCTTATGTTTTCCTTTTGGGGATGATGCAAGGCATCGAGACACACCATGTCTCTTCCTTGTTGACCCAAAAGGTTTTTCATTTGTTTTCAATCTCTTTGTGTCATTCTTCCAGTTCTATGTGTATTTGGGGAATGATGACAATTTTGAGCTCTCTAATATCATTGCAGCAAAGATGAATACTAACCTCAAATCCATAGATCCCTTATGTGTTTTTGGGGGGAAACCCTCTTTTCCTTTTCATTTTTGGCTACTTTAAAGTAATTGCTCATGTGTGCAGCTGGTGTTTTTCTCTTGGTGGTGACATTGAGAGTAATTTCCTTCAAGAGATTGATCTATCTTAGCATATTACATTCCTCTTAGTGGTGATGCAATGCACTACATCCCCTAAGTTGTGAATCTTTTATCCTTTAATTGGTCCTCTCTTGGAGACATTAGGAACAATGTCCCCTAAGATTATGACCTTACATGAACTAAGTGAAATCCCTTCAAACATCCATCTTTCTCATTGTGTTGCATTTTTCTTTTTTTACTTTATTAAAGTCATGGAGGTATGGCTTTGATATAGTCCCCTGGAGCTCACCTAGTGAACAAATAGCTTCACTAGCCCTTGTGAGTGTGCATTTTTGTACCTGATTAAAGTCATGGAGGTATGACTTTGATATGGTCCCATGGGGCTCACCTAGTGAACAACTAGCTTCACTAGCCCTTGTGAGCATGCATTTTCTTTTTGTCCTTATCATTGTATACACTTAAAAATGGTCTCGATAATCAAATTAATTAAATACAATTTTATTTGATTAATTATATTAATTTCCTCTACTATTAAATAAATAGAAATATTTATTTATAGTTCACATTCTAATTCTCCTGTTCTTCAATTTTAATTAAATATACAACTTCTATAGTTGGTGTTATTTAATTATTACATCATTTCAATCTTAATTTAATAAACAACTTAGTTTTACACTTTATTGTTTAATTATCATATTCCTTCTATTTTAATTTAATAAACAACTTGTATAGTTTGTTTTATTAAATTATTTATTCCTTTTTTTTCTAATTTAAATAAAATAAAAAATATTTAAATAAAGGCATAAAGAAAATTCCTCTATTCACTTACCTACCAAATTTGATATTCCAAGATCCAATTTATTTCAACTAGCATTCATGGGAAGCTATGGAGACAAATTAGAGAAAAATTTTAATCAATCTCTCAAATATTCTTCCTCTGATATTTCCTATCATCTTTCTTGATGTTCTTATGGGGATAAATCATTCCCTTCATCAACTCCAGCTTCTTCATCTCTCACCCTTCAAATATCAAGATTGAATCCAGGCCTCTGTTGTGCTGCCCCATCACAATGTGCTGCCCTAAATATATATATGTACAACCTTTCTTCATAGGAAATGGACCCCAAATATTTATGCAAACTTACTCTGTAGCATTCATAGCAACCAAGCAGTCATATCAATAGTAATAGCAATAGAATTTAGCATCATAACAATCATAAGCATTAGTAGAATTCACATCACGACAACATCATAGTTTTACTATAGCTTTCATCCATTAATTTTCATGTCATAATAGATTATAGTAGTATCATAGCTTTTTAGTTTCATTATCAATCATCACATCATTGCATTTAGCATCAATTTTGTTCTCTAGATAGGCATTTTAACAATTACGGTGCTTACAAATCTGAGAGCCTTCTGTAATTTGATAAATTTTTGGAAATAGGAGACAATGAGATGCTTTCAAGATTTTTGTGCTTTTAAATTAGTTTAATTCATGTTAAATATTCATATAATGTTTCATTAATAAGTGTTTTTAGTTGTTTTACTTATTTGCTTATTCACACTTACATTTTGGCACCCACCGTGGGGCCTAACCCCATGTTTTTAACAAGTTTTTCATACAGGAATTTGGTGTGATTCTTTTAGTGCAATCGAAAGATTCTATAGTGCTTGTGACACAAAGTATAGCGCTTCTGCTTGTTTTAGCACTTTCGAAGAAAACTATAGCGCTTTGAAGGACTATTTTAGGACTTCAATCAAAATCTTTCAGCACAGTTCGACTAATCACATTCAACATCTATTTTAGTGTGTTCACCAAATTCTACAGTGCTTTTGACGAATCTTGTAGCACTTACAAAATTTTCTATAGCACATCTGACTATTTCTATAGCACTTCTATTGTCTATTATAGTGCTTCTTTGTAAATTGTTATCTAGATCTGATGCGACCGTGGCCAGTAACTTCATTTCTTCAGTTGGACTAAAATGAATCAATCTAGGATAGTCACTTCTTCAATTGGACTAAAATGAATCAATCTAGGATAGTCACTTGATTAAAAATTTATCAATCCTAGGATAGTCACCAAACATTTCAATTTGGATTTAAAATTTACATCATTTCTTTTATGACACAACATCTTCACATAGATAGAAAATTGTCATT
Source organism: Sequoia sempervirens (assembly GCA_007258455.2). NCBI lineage: Eukaryota > Viridiplantae > Streptophyta > Pinopsida > Cupressales > Cupressaceae > Sequoia > Sequoia sempervirens. Next base: position 47,976,035 of record VDFB02018296.1, read on the forward strand.
TGGGATCTAAAAATTGAATAAGTTGATTTTTGTGTTTGTGTGGTGATAGGAATATGCTCTCCCCTTAACTGGGTGATCAAAATGCTAGACTCATCCTCTATTTTATGCATTTTCAACCTTTATTAAATCCTTTAGAAGGCCTTCCATAGTGGGAAAAAGTACTCACCCTACGGGAACGACCTAAGTGGGTAACAACTAAAGCCAGGTTTTCCACCCCACTCTAAAATTTAAAGCAAATCTAGGGAAATCCACCTTTGCCAAAAGTGTGCAAGATAACCATCCCAAAAACCTTTGTTTTAAAGGTTGGGAGGTCTCCTAACGGAGTTTATCACTTGCCACTCTGAATGGAAACCCTTTCTAAGAACCATAGTGTAGTATCCAGCTGAGTTAGTAACCAAACATTGTAATAATCACAGTGCAAGGGGAGGGAAGAATCTTCCCCCAAGACACTCACCATATAATTTCCAAGGACCATTTGCTCAGGGGATTGAGAAATCTAACCTCGTGTACACACCTGGAAAATACAAAAACATGGGTGCCCTCTAGGTGGTGATAGAGCTATGTGAGTCGACACAATTTTAAGTTGTGGGCTGTTGAGTATAATGATGACCTTTTGACTTTAATAGTGAGTTTGTCTGAAGTGCATTTTTGTTATCAAACCAGTGAAAATAGGACCATGCGTGGTTCTTTTAACATACACTATATATGTTTAGATTATAGCTCTTAAAAACAACTGTCTACATTTGATTGCTATGTATTTCAAAATCATTAAAATCTAGATAAAAGATCATCCTAAAAAATACAACTATGAAAAAATCAAAATGAGAAATATATGATTAGGGATTGGAAAACCACAAAGTTTGTCAAGAAATCCCTTTCCAAGATAATAAAAAACCAAAGAGACCACTTAATTACATAAACCTTTTAAAAAGATGTTTCTTGTATCAGAGTAGGAAGATTTTGTTTCATCGTAGAACTTTCATCCATAGGTTTCACGATTTCGCTATGGGTTACACTGATGATTATGCTTTAGAGCCCTTATATTCACAAGCCTATTTATAGAGAAGAGATCTTTCACAAGAACTGAACTATAGTCAACCTATTTTTCAATCTTCCATCCTACAACCCACCATAGAATACTCCAACAGACCTGATCAGTTATGAAAGTAGACAGATATTAGAAACATTAGGATTGTCATCCAAAATCAGGGAGTTACCACCACACCTTATAACCATTTGGAAAACTATAGCTCCCATTGAACAACTAGGCCTTACAATAGCTATTATACAACCTAGCCTTACACACATTGAAAGTGCCCAAACTGATATCATCAACAGTTTGAGAACATTCATCTATGAGAAAAACAAAACACCCCATCAATTTATCACAACATCCATCATCCTGAACAAAGAAGAAGAAAAGGAAAACATAGGAGTAGGAAGACCCATGTTACTACCACCTTCCTGGCAATAGGTAGTGAATGAACATTGTGATAAGATATTGAAACCACCATACAACATACCTTATGACCATTTGGCAACCCACAACTCCTGTTCAACAACCAGGGCTAACTACACCAATATTTTAGCCAGGTAATGTACACATTGAAGGTACCCAAACTGACATTATCAGTAGTTTAAGAAAATTTATTTTTAAGAATGAAACACCCCATCAATTTCTCACAACATCCATAGTCTTAGATGAAGAAGAAGACAAAATAGAAATAGCAGCTACGAGACCCGTATTACCACCCCTTGCTTGACAATAAACAAAACAATGCTTCTACTATCTGTCATAGCACTTCCACAGTTAAAAACAATGATTATGCCACCTGTTTCAGCGCTTCTACGACATATTATAGTGCTTTTGTCAACAATAAACCAAACTCTGTCAGAATTAGAAAATTAGTGTCATGGCACTTAGACTACAGTTTGTTCTAGTGTTTCTACGTTATCTTTTAGTGCTTCAACAGTCAAAAACAACGCTTATGCCATCTGTTTCAATGCTTCTGAGAAAAATTATAGCGCTTCTGTCAAACATTGAACTAGTATCAAAATTTACCAATCTTTTAGCACATCAGTGGTTTGTTTTAGTGTTTCTGCTCTATTTGACAACACTTTTAACAGATGTTTTAGCACTTCTACATTTTGTTTCAGTGTGTCTACCTTCTGTACTAGCACTTCCACAAAATTGAAAAAAATAGAGACCTTTCAAAAATGTTTGTCATATTTGTTACCATTAGAAACTCAAGTTTTTACCAGTTAGAAACATTTCACAATTTCAAACAGAGTCCTAAAAACTTGAAACAAAGTAGGTTTTTACAAGTCGAAATTGTTTGTAAACATAAACCCAGATCTTGAAAAATACAAAGTGTCAAATTATAAAAAAAATCTAGATTATTGAGTCAAGTTTCCTCATCAGGATTCTAACATCCTACCATCACGAAATAAAAACTTGGTAATCATATTTTCAACTTAGCCTCATCAATAGAATACATTATTCTATTTGGCATCTTTAAAATAAAATTGACACTAATCACAACACAGAAGATCCAAGTTTAGTGAAAAAAACCAAAACTTGTATGTCAATCTTGACAAGGTTGCAAAGAGAAAAACTTAGAGAGAAGGAAATTGAAAATCCAAACACGACTCAAGAAAACCCTTTTTTCCAATTTAGACAACAGGATACCAATGAAATAGCACAAGAAGATATACAACACGCCCAACAGGATCCAAGTTTTCATAAATTTATGGAAAAGGTCTTAGAACAAGACATGGAGAAATATCTCTTGATGTTAGCAGAGTTAGGTACCAAACTTCCAAAAGACTTTGACATCAGTCGATTGAAGGAAACGTTTAGGACAAATGAAACAAAACCACACCACAACCAGGACACATATCAAGTGGTTGCTTTAATAGCTCAAATGAAAAATTTGTAGCAAAAAATTCAAAACATGCAAATAGGAACCACAAAGAAATATTTATTACATGACATTTGTCATTACCCCTTTCATCCATGTGTAGATATGATACCTTTCCCTAGACACTGTGAATTTCCTAAATACAACAAATACAATGGAAAATCAAACTCGATTGACCATGTATGGGAATTCAAAACAATGAGCCTCAAGTTTGTACAAGAAGATACTTACTTAATGAGGTTGTTTCCTAGGAGTTTAGGAGCATAATGTATGGAATGGTTTTCCAAATTGAAACTAGGAATCTGATCCTTTGAGGAATTGGTCAACAAATTTATCACACAGTTCTCTTTCAACATTCATCATGATGTAACCATAAAGGATCTGTATAACATGAAACAAAATAAGGGTGAGACATTCCTATCCTTCTCACAATGATAGAGAAATTTGTTCGCTAGATATCCTCGATCTACCTGAAGAGGAAAAGATTGAATTACTTATTGACAAATTAAATGGTGAAATGAGTTATAGACTAGAATTGCAATGTCCTTCAACATTCGAAAAAGTGATTGAGAATGGGCTTAAGATTGAAGAAGCTTTAGTAAAAAGAAGAGTAATTAAACATTTCAATGATACCTCAAACAATGCAAATTTCTCATATCACTATGGAAACAATGACAAGCCTAAATTTTGGTAGAAAAAAAGAAATATTGGAAGCAACGATGCTATAATTGAAACACAAAATACAAAACCAGTATTCAATGTAATGACAGCAACCATTAAAACAAATCAAAATGAAAATCAGAATAACAATCAAAGCACTACTCAAAACAATAACACCAATAGTGGGGAATCTCGACCATCATATCAAAGACAATCCAATCGACGAAGATTTACCCCATTAGGACAAAATTTGGAATCGGCAATCAGAGAGCTCATTGCAAACAAACTTATTACTCTACCAAAAGCACGAAACTGGGAGCTGAAGGTAAAACCATCTTGGTGGAATTATGTTGATAATTGCAACTTTCATAAGAATAAGGGACATAAAAAAAATGACTGTATGCAATTAAAACATTTGATACAAGACTTTATTGAAGCAAATAAGGTGTTTGTTGAAGGGCATCAATGAAACAATGATCACAACACGTTTACAAATCCATTACCCAACCATGAAAAAGGGGAGTCTTCTTCAAGTGGTAAAGGAAAAAGTATAAACTATGTCTATGACACCACCATTCTTTTCCTTTCTAAGGTTGAGAAAAATGACATTGATAATCAAACAAATGACACAAACATCAATGACATTGAATCCTTGAACATGATACCTAGCACAAACACATCTAACAATCAAATCAATGTCCTAAAGATAAGGGAAAAACATTACCATCAACAATTCAATATAACAACAAGGGGGTAGTCCAAAGTGATACTGAAAGGAATTTCCTCCAAAAACACTACTCCCCCATTGCATCAATACAACATCATGGACCGATTACAAAAGATACCCACACAAATATCTATTCTGGAACTTCTCAAAATTTCACCATCACATAAAGAAGTTTTGGAACAAGCTCTAGTAGCTACAACGGTGCCCAATAATTTGGATATTTGTCAATTCCAAGCCATGGTGGGACATCTTACCACACCTCATTATCTGTCATTCTCTAAACAAGATGATGTGTCTCTAAATCACCCACATAGTGCGGCCTTGCATATAGAGGTTCTAATCCATAAACATTGCGTCAAGCATGTCTTAATAGATGGTGGAGTTGGATTAAATATTGGTACTTTGAAACTAATTCATGCACTGGGTTATTTCGACAACACCGTTGGCGCCAGAAGAAATATAACAATAAAGGCATATGATGAAGAGGAAAGATCTTCTAAAGGGCCGATAGTACTTCCAATTCAAGTAGGACCGATTGTCAAAAACATTGTTTGTCAAGTGTTAGACAAGGACTTAACATATAACATACTATTGGGCCATCCATGGATCCATGAAATGCAAGTGGTACCTTCGACATACCATCAATGTCTAAAAATTCTAGTAAATGGATAAGAGGTCACTATATCAGCTGACAATAATAATCCACAGACTTGCAACATGTTAAAAGAAAATTAATATACTTTGGTAACACACAACAGAAAAGTCAACACTTCCACTTCATCTAGTGGTGAAAGAAAACCCAATTTCATATCTAAATGGGTCTAGAAGAAGGATCAGGTAAAGGAAACAACTGTTGCAGACACGACTATATCAAACACTGAAGGTCCTACGAATGAGTTATCACAACAATTTTTAGACAAGGTTTAGTTAAAGGACAAAGGCTTAGGAGAATATTCTGTTGAGAAATCTTTGTGTCTATCACAATTGCTACAGTCACCAAAATAATATGGAAATCCCATATCAAACACACTAAGTTCATCACAACCAATCACAACTCTTAATGAAAGATTTGTTAAAGTAGGTACTCTCAAAGATGAGTCAGAAGACAAAGCCATTCTAAATTGGCTATACAAGGATGAAGAAGCCTCAACATCAACAAATATTAGCATCAAAACAAATCAGTATGAAAAAGGGAAGGCTATCTTAGAGAAAATGGGCTATGAAGGCCAAGGACCAATTGGCAATCTAGAAAGGATGGTATTATAGAACCTATTGAACCTCTAACTCTGCATCCTAAAGACAAAACAAGATTGGGCTACACAAGTAAAGAAAAAGAGGAAGAAACTCAGAAAGTGGTAGAAAGGATTTTACAAATGAGAGATGGTTCCGACACAAATTCTGACTAGTATGAATCGGATCATTTATCTACTACATCCTACACTGGCAAACAAATTGATGTCATTCAAACATATACACCCTCATGAGAGGAGGGACAAAATTCAATAAATAGACCATTTGTAATGGGATCAATAAATATCGATGACTCAAGCGAGGACGATCATACATCAAGTGAGATAGAAAACTTGGAGATAATTACTATCATAGACCTCAACCTTCCTATTGACAAATTTGACCACCTAGCCATCAGAACACTTACAAAAGTCAACCTTACTCAACCGGATGACTTATTACCCTTGAGGTATCTCGAACTTATTGACTGGGAACCCACTGAACCTATTCATTTACTAGTCTTTTCCAATGATGATGCCATCATAAACTATCTTTCCAGTGACAAACTTGATATCAGTTCTACCCATAAAACTGATAACGACACTTCACAATAGGAGGGTTCCAAATCTTCCAGTTGCAAAAATGACAATAGGAAAAATAAATCTAATGGTGAAACCCTTTCTAAGGTAGCATTAGATTTTGAAAAAGAAAAAAATAAAGAACGTATCCAACAGTGAGAACCTTTATGAGGAACTAAAGGATGAAATATTTGAAACTCTCCTAGAGCATTACCATGGTAGATCATTAGTATTAGTAGAACTAACACAGTCTATAAATCTGGGAACAACTAAAAGGGCTAAGATCCTACATCTAGGAGCATCCATGACAAAATAGAAGAAGCCTGCATTCACAAAATTCTTTGAGGAGTGACACATCAATTTTGCATAGTCTTATTCAAACATGCCAAGATTGGATTAAGATCTCCTAATGCATCATCTATTGCTACCAAAAGGAATCAAACCGGTCAATTGTTTTTTGAGAAAGATGCATCCCCACATCGCCTTGATGGTTAAAGCTGAGCTTAAGAAATTGTTGGATACATTATTTATTAGGTCCATATATTATGCAGAAAGGATCTCAAATATTGTGCTAGTATCAAAACCTAATAATAGCATAAGAATATGCACAAATTTTAGAGATTTAAACAAGGTGTGCCCAAAGGATGATTTTCCTTTACCCAACATTGACATAATTGTTGATCTAACAGTAGGACATGCCATGTTATCTTTAATGGATGGATTCTCAGGGTATAATCAGATAAAAATAGCACATGAAGATCAAGAAAAGACATCATTCACTTGTCCTTGGGGTACATTTTGTTGGAATTTCATTCCCTTCGGGTTGAAAAATGTAGGTGCAACATATTAGCGGGCGATGACCACTATTTTCCATGACATGATGCATACTTTCATGGAAGATTATGTGGATTCCATCTTAGAAAAATCATACACAAGGGAAGGACATCTGGAGATTCTAGATAAAATATTTACTAGGCTAGAAAAGTTTAATGTTAGGTTGAACCCAAAGAAATGTGTGTTTGAGGTAACATCAACAAAACTCCTTGGTTACATAGTATCAAAAAAAGGTATTGAAGTGGACCCAACTAAGGTTAAAGAAATAATGGAGATTTCACCACCTAAAAATATCAATCAATTACGGTCCCTACAAGGAAGGTTGCAATCCATCAGAAGATTTATCTCCCAGCTTGTAGACAAGAGTCACCCATTTAATCATTTATTTCATAAGAATGTTTCATTCAAGTGGGATCATGACTGTGAAATTTTTTTTAACCAGATAAAGAAATACTTGATGTCATCTCAAATACTCATGCCACCTGTGGCATAGAGACCACTAATATTATATATCGCAACAACTGACATATCCTTAGGAGCTCTATTGGCATAGGAGGATTTTGAAGGAAAAGAACAAGCTATTTACTACATCAATAGGACACTCAACGGATATGAAATAAACTACACATTCATAGAGAAGGCTTCTTTAGTAGTGGCATTTGTAGCCTAGCAGTTGTAACATTACATGTTGACTCATACAGTCAAGCTCATAGCAAAATAGACCTATTGAAATATCTACTCAGTAAAGATGTTGTAAGACAAAGATTGGAAAAATGGGTCATGATCTTGAATGGGTTTGACATCCAATATGTCAACAAGAGGGCCATCAAAGGACAGGTAATAGTGGATAAAATAGCTAAAGCTCCACTACAGGATCATCATCCAATGAACATTGAATTTCCAAATGCGGACATCCTGAATATTACAAAACAACAATGGAGGCTCTATTTAGATGGATCATACACACAAAGAGGGTCTGGTGCGAGAATACTATTTGTCACACCTCAAGGGCACACCATCCCAAGATCCTATAGGCTAATGTTTCCATGTACCAATAATGTAGCTAAGTATGAAGCATTAATTATCAACATCAAAGTAGCTATTGAATGGAAAATCACAAAAATGAAAGTGTATGGGGGTATGTGTAGGATCATGATGGGCCAAAAAGTGGCAATATGATGGGTATGTGGCTGATGACTATTTTTTTACCCAAAATTGATGAAACAAAAAGGGTTTTTAAAGGAGATTCTCAGCTTTCCACCAATATAAATTATGTTTTCCGTTGAATTTAATAAGTAATTATTATTCATTTTCTATTCAAGTTATGACTAAAGTCCTGATTGATAAGCTAATTGAAAAACATCTATAGCTTTCAAACAATATCACATTTTTTGAGTCCAAAACATGTGTCACATTCTATGCTTTGCATACTATAGGATTAAAAAAAAAAATGAATTTCATGAAGTTTTGACCAAGTTAAGGTGGTCAGACATATGAGTTTTTATACTTTTTTAAAAAGATGTAATAAAAAATTCATAATTAATTATTTACTTGGAAAAAAATATAGAAAAATATGCATCACATCGACGCATGAGTCCTCTACTTATATCTAAAATCTTATAAACAAATATTATCATTTTATTGTGGTTAGGGTGGTCAGACAGACACCTACTTCTTATTTTTTCCCTGAAATTTAAGTACCACTGCATTGAAATTTAAAATTTTCACCAAATAGAGTTTTTTATTAAACAAACCTAGTAGTTTAGAAACTACATTCAATTTTCTATAGATTCTATTCTTACATATTTTTGAAATAATATAGATAAATTATTCAAATTTTTACGTCAAGTTGCCTAATTCTGATTTTTCTGAATTTTTTGCCACTTAAGGGCCTTTTTTTCCATGATGATCCTATACATACCCATGGGGACTCATAGCTTGTCATCTATCAAGTAAATGATGAGTATCAGACAAAGGATGAAAAGTTCATGCCTTACAAGAAAATGATAGATGATCTTAAAAATTACTTCATGGATATCAAGTTCGAACAAATACCAAGGGCAGATAACAAGGCTACAGATGCCATGGTGACAATTGCTTCCCTTTTGCAATTACCAAAAATGCAAGGTCATTATGATTTTATGGTTTAACAACTATCTAACCTTGCATATGACAATCCTAATTCGCAGACCATATGCCAAATAATTGACACTCAAACCTCACTATATGGAGAGATCTATACTTACCTCAAGGATAATATACTTCCTCTTAATCTCACTAGAAACCAAAAGCATAAATTTATCCATCAATCTTCCTGACATACATTGATTGCTGACACACTATACCATCAAGGTCTAGATGGTACTCTTCTTCAGTGTTTGGAACATCACGAATCTGAAATATCCTTACGAGAGGTCCATGAAGGTATTTGTGGAACCCATTCAAGTGGGCTAACCTTAGCTAAGAAAATTCTCCATTTGGGGTATTACTGGCCGAACATGGAGAAGGAGTGTTATCAATATGTTAAAAAGTGTCAAAAATGCCAAATTCATGGTAATCTAATTCATGCGCTAGGACAAGAGTTACAACCCTTCACACCAACATGGCCCTTTTTTTAGTGGGGACTGGACCTGGTAGGAAAAATAAATCCTTCTTCATCCAATGGACACAAGTTCATCATCACAACAATAGAGTATTTTACAAAATGGATAGAAACGATTCCTTTAACAACTGTCACTAGAAAGTAGATTTCATCTTTCATACTCAACTACCTCATCTGTTAGTACATGGTACCACAATCCCTTGTCACAGAAAATGGTAGGCCTTTTAAAAACTAGGGCATCTAGGAATTATGTGAACAATTCCATATCCAACATCATTTCTCAACACCATGTACTATCTTCAGGGAAATGGCCAAGCAGAGGCCTCAAACAAGACAATTCTCACAATACTAAAGAAAACGGTAAATGATGTTTGACGTGATTGGCATGTTCAGCTAAATCCTGCACTATGGGCCTATAGAACTAGTATCAAAACACCGACATGAGCTACACCATATGCCTTGGTGTATGGATTAGAGGCCATCTTACCCATTGAGGTAGAAATACCATCACTCTGTGTCTCACTAAAGGGTATCATTACAGATGAGGATTATAGTGTTTCTTGACTACAAGAACTGGAATTACTGGGTGAAATTCGTCAGCACTTGAGCTGTTAATCATTTAAAGGCCTACTAGCAAAGAATGCCAAGGAGCTACAATCACAGGGTAAAACCTAGAGTCTTTCAAGTTGGAGACTTGGTCCTAAAGGAAAACCCTAGGAATCAATAGGATAGAGAAAATAAAGGGAAGTTTGAACCTAATTGGCTAGGTCCCTTTGTATTCATATCAATGTATGGATCAGGAGCATATCAATTGTCTACACCAGAAGGGGATCTGTTTTATGAATCTATCAATAGTATCCATCTCAGAAATTTCTATACCTGAATCACCTAGTGCATGAATTAGCTTCTGAAAATGGTTACCTTGATGAAAACTTGGCAAACAGGCATCTTGGTAACAAAAAAATACAAAAAAATTAGAAAAGAGAAAAATACAAAAATGAAAATCAAAAAGACTGAAAAAGTGCAATAAAATCATATAGTGAAAACTTGGAAATAGGTGCTAATTTTGATTCGAATCAACTCTTCCATCTATTTGGACACATGTCATGGTCATTGATTTCACCATCATTTTTACATCCATTATCATATCATATCACTTGGTCATGTCTCACCCTAGCTTGGGGGAAACATATGAACCTCATTGGGGGCAATAACATTGAGCTTAATCAAATGGACAAACAACAGTCAGAAAAACACAACAAAACAACGATCGAAACACAACCTAAAATAAAAAATCAATCACCATTGGAAACACATCAAACATCCAAATCACATCAGAAAATCCAAAAACTCATCAAACATCCATATCACATCAAAAAATCCAAAAACACGTTAAAAAGGTCAATATCAAAAATTCAAAAACATTAGTTTGTGTCAATTTAACTACGTGGTCTCTCTGTGTATAACATAGGCAAGGATAATCTTTGATCATCCCTCGAGGCCCCTAGGATTGGTCTTTAGGTTAGGTCTTTGCTCAAAATCTCAAAAATCACAAAAACATCATAAAATTAGGATGGATGTTCTAATCTGAATAATGATTGAAATACTTTAAGCAAATGTGGGATATGTTGTACTTTGATCATTGTTATCATTTTTTTGGAGCAAATTGATGATGTATCAATTGAACTAGAGAAGCAAGGAAGGGGAATGATATTTTTTTATCTGATGTTTGTGAATTAATCATAATTACTGTGTGAATTGTCACGAAAAGTGCTCTACAAAGTATCATGGATGACATTCCAATTCACATAGGAAAGTGGTTAATTCTTGTCTATTTTATGCAAGAAATTCTCAAGTCATCTCAGTTTAATTATACCTTGATGCTTGTGTTAGCTTGCAATATCAAAAATCATGGAAGTAGTACTTAGGTCATCATGGTCTAAATTATACCAGTGATGCTTGTACTCACTTTCAACATTTGTAAATCTCTATGATGATACAAAACATAAAAGTAAGTTGTTAAAATTCCAAAATTTGCATGGTTAAATTAGATTGCATTCATTTAATAGTTTTTACATCTGTAGAGTATTTGTTACAAAAGTGTTGAATCATTCAAAGATGATGTTATCTTTTCTCATTAAAAGATTGAGTATACTTGACATTAACAAAAACATCATCATAATCATATAGTTGCATCATTATATTCATTTGCATACATTCATACATTTGAATCAAATAATTTTGCATTTATCATATCACACTTTCCATATCACATAAAATTGCATGAAGAAAATCTCAAAAAAAACATTTAAATCTCTATCATTGCATTTTCAAACATCCATCAAACATTCATATATCATACATTATCTTCATCTACACATAAATTTCTATCATATCACATATCATACATTCATTTATCATATCATTATCATATATCATTAAAACATCCATCAAACATTCATATATCACACATCATCTTCATCTACATATAAATCTCTATCATATCACATATCATACATCCATTTATCATATCATTATTGTATATCATTAAAACATCCATCAAACACTCATATATCACTCATCATCTTCATCTACATATAAATCTCTATCATATCACATATCATACATCCATTTATTACATCATATATCATATATCATTAATCCATCCATATATTATACCATATATCATATCATACATCATTTTCATCCATATATTACATCATATATTTGCATTTACACCAAAATAAAAGAACACACATCCCATTTACATCACATATCATATATCATTTCAAACACATCACATCCATAACCATATATTTATATACATCATCATACATATACAACATGCATCCATACATCATCCATACATCATCATTATACATCATCATAAAAGAACATCATACATCATAGCATATTATCATGATCTAAACTACATCCATAACATCATAACAAAGGAATCATCACATAGCATATAGAACAAGAAAGAAAATGCATCCATCAGAGAATCATGTAGAACACATATGGATCGAAGAGTCCACTGCATATCATATAGATCAAAATAATAATGTCAAGTATAACGATGATGTCTAAAATGAAGAGAGATATATCATCAAAAAAATGGTTGTAATCAAAATGTATATCATCATCTCAAATAAAAAATAGGAATCACATCTGAAGCTAAGTATTGTTGGCTCCAGATGGTGTAGGAATCACAGTATGGGTCCCTCCACCACCACTAGATGTACCAAGATCTCTGGGGTCTCTTCGAAGAGGTTGTGTCACACCCCCACTGACAGTCCTAGAATGAGTCTTGCTAGATCGAGACTTCCTGTAGCTCACTCTCTACTCAAAAGGGACAAAATCAAAATATATACCTCGATAGTACTCCACCTCCCCACCAATACGTGCAACCTCTCGCATATAATCGGCTAGGGAGGTACCATCTGGAAATCTCTCTAATCTCTCAGTGGTGGCCTGAGCACCCTTTGCTGTAAACCTGGTGACATCCCTCTCAGCTATCAAGGATGTAATCTTTGCCTGGGAAACCCCTCCAGTCTATCTCGCAACATCCCTCTTAGTTGTCAATGCTGCAGTTTGAGACTATCCCATAGCTAACTGAGCCTGCACTGATGATAAAGCCTCTGCATGTAATTGGTCCTATGCCTACATCTGAGCCTAAGTCTGCTCTAGTAAACCCTAAGCATGAAGAAGATGCTCCTAAATAGTCTCTAACTGCACCTGAAGGCTCGCTATCTACTGCTGATCTAATACACACTCACTACCTGCCTCTTACAAGGCACTGTCTCCTCCAAAAAATCTAAGGCAAGACCCAACCCACCTGCAACCTCTCCACTGTCAAATCTATAATCATCATCATTGCTCTCATCCCCGCTGCTCTCCCTTCCACTATCCTCCTCCTCACCAACATCCTCCTCAAAACTGACATCCTCCTCACCAACCTCCTCGCTCCTCCACCTACGACCATGTGCAACATGAACGTCCTCCTTTGCGGGTAATGGGGTAGGCTCATCTAGAATGGTAAGACGTGGAAAAGGATGCAGAGCTAGATACCTGAAATAGTCTGTTGTAATCGGTGGCTCAACAATGCTAGGATGGATATCCCACTCAAATGGTTGCAAGGACTGAAACTCCTGAATAGCAGCATCATATGATAAACCAGGCCCCCAATCTGTAGAATCTGACTGATGACGAGTGTAATGGGCAACACCCTGGGGCATAGTCTAAACCATACCATATTGTCTATACACTCGTTTGATCAAAAATATCTCTAGAACCCAACAAGTCTGACCAATCAGTATCATTGAATGATAGAGAAAGGGCACTTGAATATCATCCTCATCCCAATGATCACAATCTAGATATGAACGCCATGTCATAGAATCTATGTCATCGGTCACTCTCCTCCAATACTCTAACTTACCTAGTCTAGACTGAGTAAGGCAATCAACATATTTGAACACATATGGTCTCATAGGTGGTCTCTATTTGACTGGCACTGAATGCATGATAGCTATGTGCTCCCATGCTGACACCTGAAGAAAAGTGACATCAATAGATAAACTCTGACCTCTAAGATACACAACTAAGTTTAAATCATGATATAGGTGGGAAAGCATGGACATGCCCCAAGAAAATCTAGTCCCATGAATGACCATACTCTCTAGAACTCGACGTCAACCAATAGAGAATTACTTTGACCTATGATTAGGACAAAGGAATCCTTTGATAAAACCAACAAGCACTATGGGAAAAGTGGCATATGCATTGACCATCTCACGCCATGGAATCCACTCTCCAGCAATCCGATTATCTTGAAACACTCTACAAAGAGCATCAGTCCCACCCTGCTCTGTAGAATCATAAATGACAACATCTCCAACAATGGGAAGCTGCAAAATCTACCAAACATCCTCTGGGGTGATTGTCATCTCACTGATAGGAAGGTGAAATGTGTTATGCTTGCTATGCCATCTCTCGGCTAGCACTGCCAATAGACCTTGATTAATCCTAATCTGGGGCATGAATAAAAGAGGATACAAACCACAACGTGTAATAATAGCCATGTTAGACATGCCAACTATGGTATCAGATCGAATGTCCATGGGAATCACTCTCGAACCTAAAGGTTCTCCAACCGAACCTATTATCATGAAAAGATCAAAGTTAATATTTCATGTCAATCATCAAACATCAAATATCCTATCAAATCTAATCAGCTCTTGATGAGATTTTTCATCAAACCTCATGAGCAAGCATCATTGAACCTCGCCTATCATGAGGTCAATCATCAATTTAAATATTGAACCTCACCTATCATGAGGTCAATCATCAATGCATCAAACCAACCTTACCTATCATGAGGTACGTCAATCAAATTATAATTATTCCTCACCTGCCATGAGGATAATTATCATCAAATCAAACATTATACCTTTCCTATCATGAGGTTGAACATCAACTACTTGATCAGGATTATCAATCAAATCAAACCAACAGCTGACATGATAAAAAATCAACAAAATCAAGGACAAATTTTACAAAATTCATCAATTTGATTTGAATGCACTAAAATAGGCATTCAAAGCACTAAAATCATGACATGTGCCATTTCATCAGTCAAAAGCGTTATAACAGGTGGTCAAAGCGCCATTTCACCAAAAGTGCCATTCTATAGGGTCAATGCGCTAAAACATCGAGTCAAAGCGCTAAACTAATCAAAGCGCTAAAACAGAAGGCCTAAGTGCTAAACAATCTATTCTAAGTGCTAAAGCTTTGAAAGCACTAGTTTATCCTGCCTAAGTGCTAAAACAATTATCCTATGCACTAAAGTTTTCAAAGTGCTAAAACACTATACCTAAGTGCTAAAATAGGAGCCCTACGTGTTAAAATTTTTGAAGCGCTAAAAGACCTAATGAAAGCGCTACAACAAAAACTAAAAGCCCTAAAAGATTTAAAAATTTACAAATCTGAAAAATGCATGAAAAATGAGACAAGGCACAAAAAACAAGGGAATAAAGGGTACATACCGGAGGTTCATAGGTGGTCGGGCGCTTGTGACATCCTACACGCTTGAACCGGTGGGTGTGATAAGGAATCAACATATCGCTCCAATTTGCACAAATAGCTCTCTCACAAAGATTTCAAAAGTCAAAATGCACAAATGAGTGTGAAAAGGACCCTTTTGACTTTTAATAAGTTGTTGGAGGTGGGATTTTTGTGGGGTTATTTTATTTTTTTTAAAAGAATATTAATTCAAAAACATCCTGGGGCATTTTCTACATCAATTATCAGGAGGTAAATTATTTCATCACTAAATATTCATCGAATCTACATCAAAATCATCGAAAATTCATAAAAAAATGATTTTTTTTGAAAAATTCAAAAAAAAAAATTGGGCGTGGAACACCACTTTTTTGGCCTTGATTCCTAAGAACAATGCCCCAAAATATTTCAATGATATGAGACCAATTGCTCTATGTAACGGGATTTACAAGATTGTATCCAAAGTAATGGCTACCAGGCTCAAGAAATGTATTGAAGGCTTCATCTCGGAGGAACAGAGCGGGTTTTTCCAAGGTAGACAAATTCTTGATGGTATTGTCTTACCTCATGAAACTATTCACTCCATCAAGTCCAAGAACAAGGAATGCATGATCATAAAACTCGATATGAATAAAGCATATGACAAAATCTCATGGGACTTTCTCATCAAAGTGATGAATAAGTTCAGTTTCAGTGAGGACTGGTGTAGTTGGATCTACAACTATATATCAACTACTTCCACCGCTATCCTTATCAATGGTTCCCCTACCAAATTATTTCGGGTGGGAAGGGGTCTTAGGCAAGGGGACCCTCTATCCCCCTTCCTCTTTCTGATCGTTGCTGAAGTTTTGGGAAGAGCCCTTAGAAATGGTGTGAACAACGATCATTTAAAAGGGCTTCAAGTTTCAAGCGGTGTTCCTAACCTCTCCCACCTCCAGTTCATAGATGACACTCTGTTACTTGGTGAGGCAACTGCTCAGGAGGCTAGGGGTTTCAAGAAGATTTTGAATTCCTACGAAGAGTCAGTAGGGAAAAAAATCAATGCTTCTAAGTCTAGGATCTATTTTTTGAAAGATTTGTGTGCTGAGACTTTAGTGATCAAGCAAATCCTTGGTTTTGAGGAGGAGCGTCTTCCTGGCACTTACTTGGGCATGCCCTTGGTTGATAAAAGGACTTCAAATATAGAATGGGGTAAATTTGTGACCAGAGTTCAGGATAAGCTGGCCTCCTAGAAAGGCCATTGGTTATCTTTGGTTGGCAGGATCACATTGATCAAGTCTTGCCTGGCTGCTGTCCCTCTTTCTGTGATGTCTATTTTCCAAATTTCAAGGATTGTGGCCAATTTTCTTGAGGATTCTCAAAGATTATTCCTTTGGAGAGGTACATACCCCTCTTTTAAATATAGCTTGGTAAAGTGGAAGGACATATTCTGCCCTAAATCTTTTGGAGGATTGGGAATCAAAAACTTGAGGCAAACGAATATGGCCCTTGGGGCCAAGCTAGTCTGGAGAATCTATGATGAGAGGGACAGGCTTTGGAGTAAGGTTATGTAGGAAAAATATTTGGAGGGGAATCCAGAATATTTATTTGACACTTCCTGTATTCTCTTGTTGGGGTCTGGATGCTGGAATAATTTTTGGCCAAACTAGACACTGAAATAATTTTACAATTTTTGGCCAAACTAGACACTGAAATAATTTTTTTTAACTAAATCTTCACTTTCGGGCACCTATAGCGGCTACACCATGAGAAATTTGAAGATGATGCAAACTAGAGTTTCATGAAATTTTGTTTGTAGATTCTAAATATATTTTTTCAAAAATTTTGGAATCGATTGCACTTCTTTTTCCATCTCCCTCGAAAACTAGTTTTTTTCAAAACAACATTTTAAAAAAGACGCTCACCCTATGACACATAAATTTTTTCCATGAAGGATAAAATTCTAATTCTTTTGAATTTAGATTTGTAACTCTGATATCTAGTGCTTCCATATGGTTAGATAGTTTTTTATTGAATATTTTTTCTTTAATCAAGTTTCAAGTCAAACCAATTACAATTCAAACATAGCACGACCGTATAACGCGTAACTTTTTTTGTATGTATCGAAATTCAATTTTTCTTTTTTTTGTTGGATCAAGGACTTGAATATCTAGTGCACTCATATTTTTAAATTTTTTTTTTTTGATAAGTTTCTATTTTTCCACATGCAAAACCAAGAGCTTGATTTTCAGTGAAAAACCTACATTCACAAGAAATAAAAAATAAATATAATAATCAAATTAAATTTTATTAAAATTATAATTTTTTGGAAGCTAATAATAAGGACTACAAACTTACAAAAAAATAAATTTTAAATGAATTTATTTGATCCCTCAAAGGGTAAATCAAAAGTGGTTTTTTATCAGCATTTTGATAGGTGTAAAGGAGACTTTGTTATAGGTATGGTTTAAAACTAGCGGGGTTCTATCCAAGGGGGCTTGGTTTAAGGTGGTTTGATCAAACCCTCTTCAATTGGAATCCTTTAAATGGAACATTTTAAGGCTTAAATAATTATATTTTCTAAAATTATGTGATTTCAGAAAAAATTAGGATCTCCCAGAAATTGTAAACCACTATTGTGGCAACACCAGGTTCAAAGTTGCTGCTATTTCCTAAGACCACATACTTCATGGAAGATTGGTAAGGGAGATAAAATAATATTTTGGAGGGATCGTTGGGCTAAAGATTTGACCTTCTATGAATTTGATAGGTATCATCCTCTTGCTAATGTGTTGGAGCGTCGTCTAGGTTCTTTATCCAAGAACTACATGATTGAGGAATGCAGATGGATCTCTTTGGAGGAGGAGGGAGGTATGCTAGTTGAGGTTGGCAAGGAGGTGTAAGCCAAGATTGAGGGTTGGCCCATATCTAGCACATAAGATAGAAGGGTGTGTAATTTGAGCCACTCTGGAAGTGTTACCGTCAAGGATGTCTACCTATCTATGGTTCAAGTGGGACTTAGGAGGAAGGATCATGCTTCTACTCTGATATGGAATTAGAATGGGCTCCCTAAAGTCAATTCTTTTCTTTGGATGGCCTGGAATTGTCGCACTCTCACGTGGGATAGGCTTCAGCTCATGGGACACATGGAACCTTCAATGTGTGTGTTGTACTCTAATAATGGAGAGAATAACAACCATTTATTCATACACTACGGGTATGCTGGGGCTCTTTGGGGATGGTTCTTACAAAAGTGGGGATTGGCATGGCCTTTTCCCAAGAACATTCCTAGTCTCATTGAAGGATGGAGGTTTAAAATTTGTAGTCTGCGTCTTCGCTTCATCTGGCTTACTGCCCCGGCTATCATTGTGTGGCAGATTTGGCTGGAGAGAAATCACATAGTTTTTCAAGATAAGTGTAGGTCGGTAAATAGAATATGTGACACCATTGAGGCCTCTTTGGCTGAATTGGGGGAGGTTAACAGTAAGGAAGATTGGTATGTGAAGGATGAGGAGGCTGGATGGGCTAATGCTTGGCCCACTTTTAGGTGGATGGGGTGACAAAGGAAGGCTAAAGTTGATAGTATAAGGTAGAATAGTCTTTGGTGCCGCACGGGGGACAATGTGGTAAAACTTAACTTTGATGGCATCGCCAAAGGGAACTTGAGATGTGCTAGATGTGGGGGCATTGTCAGGGATGCTCAAGGTCAGCCACTTGGTTGGTTTTCACAGGATTATGGAATTGCCTCAAACAATGTTGTTGAGGCTTGTGCTCTTTGGTCTGGTCTCACTCTTGCCGCTAATAATCAATGGAATAGACTCTGGGTCGAAGGTGATTCAAAGTTAATCATTGAATACATGAATGGTGGTTCCTCTCACCATTGGAAGCTGAAAATTATTATTGATAAAATTAAAAGCCTTGCTGCCTCCTTCTCCGAGATTTCCTTCTCTCATATTGGAAGAGAAGGAAATAAGGTTGTAGATTGGATTGCCAATTATGGGGTTGGGTTGATGAATAGAAATGGTTCTTATAAGGTAAAGTGGTAGATTAGATATCCACAGTAGTTGTTGAAGTTGATACAAGATGATGTTAAGGCCCACCCACCTGATTCCACTGTCACAGGGGAAGGCCCCTGTTTGTCTTGATAGGGTTTGTTAGTGCACTTTGTCTAAAATGTGGTGAGTCTCTATTTTTTGGTTGTCTCCAGCTTGCTCTGTGTCTCTGGTGGCTCTTGCCTTTGTTGTATTTTATGTGGTTCCTAGACCCAAATAACTAGGTTTATATTGTAAAAAAAATAAAAAAAAATCACTAATATATCTGCCAAGGGGGCATTTACTCATCATTACTTGAAAATCCATGTCTGGGGCATTCTAAATTTTTTTCATGAATACTAGCAGCAGTAGCACAAAATTTTCTTTGAACCAATATGTAAACACATCACTTCAAAGAGGGGAAAAATGTATACACCTAAAAATGGTTTGGATAATCAAATTAATTAAATACGCTTTTATTTGATTAATTATCTTAATTTCCTCTACTATTAAATAAATAGAAATATTTATTTATTGTTCACATTCTAATTCTCCTATTCTTCAATTTTAATTAAATATACAACTTCTATAGTTGGTGTTATTTAATTATTACATCATTTCAATCTTAATTTAATAAACAAAGTTTTACACTTTATTGTTTAATTATCACATTCCTTCTATTTTAATTTAATAAAAAACTTCTATAGTTTGTTTTATTAAATTATTTATTCCTTTTTTGCTAATTTAAATAAAATAAAAAATATTTAAATAAAGGCATAAAGCAAAAATTCCTCTATTCACTCACCTACCAAATGTGATATTCCAAAATCCAATTTATTTCAACTGGCATTCACGGGAAGCTATGGAGACAAATTTGAATCAATCTCTCAAATCTTCTTCCTCTGATATTTCCTATCATCTTGCCTGATGTTCTCATGGGGAGAAACCATTCCCTTCATCAGCTCCAGCTTCTTCATCTCTCACCCTTCAAATCTCAAGATTGAATCTAGGCCTCTGTTGTGCTTCCTTGTTACAATGTGCTACCATAAATCTATATATACAACCTTTCTTCATATGAAATGAACCTCGAATCTTTGTGCAAACTTACTTTGCAACATTCATATCAATCAAGCAATCATATCAATAGCAATAGCAATAGCATTTAGCATCATAGCAATCATAAGCATTAATAGAATTCACATCACGACAACATCATAGTTTTACTGTAGCTTTCATCCACCAGGTTTCATGTTAGGATAGATTACAGTAGTATCATAGCTTTTTAGTTTCATTATTAATCATCACATCATTGCATTTAGCATCAATTCCATTCTCTCGATAGACATTTTAATAGTTACGGTGCTTACAAATATGAGAGCCCTTTGTAACTTGATAAATCTTTGGAGATAGGAGACAATGAGATGCTTTCAAGCTTTCTATGCTTTTAAATTAGTTTAATTTATGTTAAATATTGATATAATGTTTCATTAAGAAGTTTTTTTAGTTGTTTTACTTATTTGCTTATTCACACTTACAATCATATTCATGGGGGTATGACTTTGATATGGACCTCTTGGGGCTCACCTAGTGAGCAACTATTTTTACTAGCCCTTGTGAGCATACATTTTGTTTGCATAGTGGACATCATGTTCCATTTGTAAACCTCTTTTGGAAAAACAATGTAGACCCTGTCCACAACGCGTTGGATGAATAGTCGAAGCTTGATCTATTGCATTTTTATTTTCCCTTTTTCTTTTTCTATCTTTGATGGTGTATGTTTTTGATCTAGTTATGGCTTCATATATCATCCAAAAGTGTGTTCCTTTGTGCCTACATTGGTTTTTCATATGATCTTGATCTTGAGGGCTTGGCCACCCTCTTGGTTATTGCCATCGTATCTTACTAGGATTTGTACATTGGAACCCCTCTTGATTTTTTGGTTGGCTACTTCAGTGTGGGTTTGAAGCAAGTTCATCCTTTCAATTAAATGGGGGCTAAATGTAGTGTAGGAAAATGCATATGCTTTCATTTTCACACTTGTTTGAGCTTCCTTGCTTCTTTATCCTTATTTATATCTTAGTTGACCGTCCTATTTTGCATCCACAAGCCTAATAAATTATATCTTTTTCTAGCTAATCTCGACAAACTTCAAAGGGGAAATGATAATTTAATGATTATGTTTGAGTGTCCCTAATTTTTAGGCCAGGACTAAAACACCACCTAGGGCATCATTTTCCCCCAAAGGTTTTGAGACCTTGATTTCAAGTGTGCCTTAAATGGGCCCATTTTTGGAGTGTATGCCCCGAGTTTCATGCCTTGGGACTAAGACACCACCTAGGGTGTCTTAGTCCTCCTTATGGTATTTTTAGGATTTAATTTCAAATCTTGGTGGGATTTAGCCTCCTTTAATTAATAAATTCATATTTCAGCTTGGTGTGGTGTAATTTCGGGATATTAAGCATAGATAAATATAAATACAAGGTTCTTTCACTCATTTTCATATCAAGTATTTTGTGAGAGCATTCCATATAGCATAATTGAGTTCAAAAGAGCATTCAAGAGTAGTTCTTCAAGCATTTGGAACCATCATCAAAATTCAAGCATCATATCAAAGAGATTCTTGCATCATGTGTTTTTTTGTGCTAACATTTTTGATGTAGGGTTTTGATTCAAGCAAGAAATTCAAGTTCATATTTATCAAGCTTTTTTTTTATTCAAGATCCATATCCAAGCTAGTCATTTAACACAAGTTTGCAGACTTTACAACAAGGGTTTGGTGAGTTGTAACATTGCATGTTGTTCATTCATCATTTCCCTCCATTTCATTTCATTTCATTTCAAGATTTAATTACCAACAAGGGGTTTGACCAAGGAAAACCCCCATTTACTAACAATCAATAAGTTTTTACCCTCTTGTGTGTTTGTGATTGCAGATTTACGTTGAAGAGTTGAAGATCATTTGAAGTGAAAAGTTGCAAAGTTGCATTGCAAAGTTCTCATCTTCATGGAAACTTACCTATAGCTCAAATCTGGAATTTTCAAAACCTAAGATCGGAGAAGAAGGAAGTGTAGACATCAAGCCTCAAGATCACATTCGAAGATTTTAGAAATTCAGAATGAGACTAAGTCGCCACTTAGGGCATCTTAGTCCCCCTAAGGGTATTTTCTAGAAATTCTTTCAGATCTAGTTCCGACATTTGAAGATTCCACATCTGCCGCAAAAAACAACAGTGGGACTAATAAGACAATAAGGGCATCTTAGTCCTCCATAACATATTTTGACAGCTTCTTTAAATTTCCAGAATCCTTATTACATTTCCAGACTTTCCAGGTACACATATCCTAACTTGTTGCATAATTTCATCATTTGCACTTATCATTTAGCTTTCATTGTTAGGTTTTGTGAGTTGAATGCTTATTTTTATTTTCCAAGCATTTTATTTATGGTGAACCCCTAAGAGTTTAAAGAACCCCCTCCTAGGTCTTCCTTGTTGCGAATTGACTCACCTAGTAGGTTGATAGTCAATCCAATTAGGACTCCTAAGACATTATTGAGTGAAAATAGGAGAATAAGGTGGGCTTTCCCCCATAATATTTTTCTTATTGTTCAGATGTCATTGTTGTATTCCCCCACTTTAAAGTGGTTTCCACACCATTGCTATGAGAAATTGCTTTAAAGTAGCCAATCTTTTGGTCCTAAGACATGAGAGCTCCTTGAAAACCCTATGCCAAGTCATATGTTTCCAAAGCAAGCTGCATCATGAAATTGGAACAAAGGGTTGCCCCAACAAACACATAAGTGATCTATGGATTTGAGGTCAGTATGTCTATGCAACAATGTTGTCATAGAGCATGGAACTGCCATCATTCCCCAAGTACTCATAGAACTGGAAGAATGACACAAAGAGAGCAAAAACAAAGAAAAACCTTTTGGGTCAACATGGAAGAAACATAAATGTCTCAACGCCTTGTAGCATCCCCAAAAGGAAAAAATAAGACAAAATAAAAAAGAAGATAAAAGGAAAAGGTTTTGGGTGAACATCGAAGAGACTTAAATGTCTCAACGCCTTGCATCATCCCCAATAGGAAAACACAAGACAAATGAAAAATGATTATGACATAGAGAAGAATGATAGTACATATAGAAGAATTCACAAAAGAGAGGGGAACATCAAGTGAAATGTCATAGGGGATCACATTATGCACATGCAATCATAAAGAAAAAATGAAAAAGCAAAAGACTAGTATGGTACGGGCATGTCAACCTAAAGTAGTTCATCCACCTCCCAATCTCAATCGGTATAAATAAAAGGAAAGAAATTAGCCAAAGGGACAACATCAAGTGTCGAACTAGGACTAGGCTATCAAATTATTGCCTCCACTTTGTGCAAGACAAGAAATAGCCGAGGTAAGTGAGGAAAATGAGCTCCTCGCATTAGAGAAAATGATTTGCGATAAGTTTAAAACATGTAATAGTGAGAATTTTTTATGATTCTACCACTATTACATGGCAAGGAGTGGGAGGGTGTGTATTATGCAATCACTCTTGATGGGAATCATTGCCATCGAAGTGAAATTTTCTCAATACTAATTTGAATGCACAACACTCATCAATACTACATCCAAGAGTTCTGTGGTATGAACAATGTGGAACATTTGCATCTTTAGTATATAGTATGAGCCCATCTTTCATTGGTGGTAATGTTATAAGTTCTTTGTTTAGAAGCAGTTGTAGTTTCCTTTCACTTTCAGGTGGTAGACAAGGGAACTTGAGTTTCTGTAGCTTGTAGGGCCTCTTTCTCTTGCTAGATTCACCAACTTCTCTAGATGGGATTACGAAAGGAGGTCATGAGATGATCTTGTCTTTATTATCCTTATCCTTAGGAGGTATGGGTTGCTCTTTAGGAAGGCATACATTTATATTAGGAGGATCTAAGATTACTGTATCATCACTATGAAGCCTCAGGTATTCTTTAGGAGGTCTTATGTTGCTAGGGGGATCTTGATATCCTAACCCTTTGGTTTCTTCAGTCAGTATTTTCTCTAAGAATCGATGAGTGTTATGTTCATTTGTTGTATCACATCTTTTTTTGCGTAAGATCGTGAATCCTTTGCCATATATCTCTTCAAGGTTGATTGATGTGTTGTTCACTTTGTTGATAAAGGATGATTGAATGTTTGCTTGATTAGAGGTGCTAAGTTCACCTATGGTAGGGAACTTAGGTTCAACTTGTGACTCAGTTTCAGGATGTAAAATATCAAACATTTCAAGTTGTGTTCGTTGTTTCATTGAAGGATAAAAGGATACATTGGACTCAAGGTTGTTAAGGAAATGATTGATGAATTCATTCATGTTGGAATCATCTTCTCCAATGTTGTTAACATCACGAGGAGGACATGCATTAGGAATTGTGTGAGCATGAATAAGTTCAATTTCATTAGGGTCATTTCCAAAAACACAATATGAAACATCAACCAAAGAGAATAAAGATTTCCACACATTGCCTAAAAAGTTCTCCATTTTCAAAATTTTAAACCTAAACATTGTAATTTATTGATTAAACAATGCAATAAGCTGGAAATGAAATTCTTTAATT
This sequence comes from Sequoia sempervirens, assembly GCA_007258455.2. Taxonomy (NCBI): domain Eukaryota; kingdom Viridiplantae; phylum Streptophyta; class Pinopsida; order Cupressales; family Cupressaceae; genus Sequoia; species Sequoia sempervirens. The sequence goes on from VDFB02018296.1 coordinate 48,001,257, forward strand.
GAATTTTGAACCTTTTACATTGCACTAAAATGAAACAATTTTAAGTTAAATGTAAAGAAATTGATGAAACAACCAATCAGAAAACTTAAACAACAAGATGAATGTACCAAACAAAAGCTAGAAACTAATATTTTAATGTCCTAAAATTTTAGATCTATAGCTAATAGGGACTCATTCACCAGGAAGGGAAAATGTGTCCTAGTTATGTCTCTCTAGGATCTTTCTATGGATTTCAAAGACAATTTTAATGTATTTTCAGTTGCTAGAAGCTTCAGGTCAAATCTAAATAGGGACCTATTCACCTGTAAGGGTGAATGGATCCTCGTAAGGTGTTTTTAAACTATTTTTTAATGGTAAAAAATCTTTCAGATATATCTTTTAGTTCTAGGTTGTAACCAGTGAAAGACAGCTTCAGATTTTCCAGAAATTAAATGCAAAAATGATATAGAAAGGTGAAATGTAAGACCTAGATTGAAATGCAATTTTTTTTAATTTTCAAATGTAATTGGATAAAATCTAAATGAGATGAAAAATGACTTATTTGTTTTTGTAATTTTTATATTTAAGAAGTGCGAAACAATGCAAATCAAGCCATATATGATATGCAAGATTTAAATGCAAAAGAAGAAACCCTAATTCAATGCAAATATAAATGCAATGAATGCAAGATTTTAACTTGAAATGCAATGAAAGACTCCAAGAATTCAAAAAAGTACAATATTGAATACATCGGGTTCACCAAAAATGAAATGTAGAAATATAGTCCATCTATCCCAAAAATGAGATGGATCACTCATTTTCCAAGCCAAAATCACTTCAAATTATGCAAAAATAAGATGCAAATAACAATAAAAAAATGACCCTAACTGTTATAGCAACTATGAGTAATGTTTTTAGAGTATAAAAAGTTGTGTACCTATCCAGAAAGTTATTTTTGAGCTATGGAGGACTCATTCACCTTCAGGAGAAAATGGGTCCTTTTAGTGTTTCAGAAAACTAATTTCAGGATCCTCTACTTTGATTTATGCACTCTTGAAATCCTTGTTATCAAGTTTTGGAATGCATTATTTCATTCTATAGAGCTCTTTCTGTGATCTTGCACCTTGAATGACAACTTCGCAACTTTGACAATTTTGACAATTTTGACAATTTTGATAATCTTGCTCTTCAACCTATAAATCTGCAAGCACACACTCAATGATAGAAAACTTGTTGATTTTTTAGTGAATGGGGGTTTTCCTCAATGCAACCGCTTGTAGGTAATCAAACCAAATAATGAAATAAGATAATGAAACATGAACATGAAAATATGTAATTAGAACCTTGACATGATGATATCATCTTTGAATTGTTGCAATAAAGAATTCAAATCTTCCTTGAAATGCCTTAAGAATGATCTTGATATGCTCTATAATGATCTTTCTTTTGATCTCTTGAAGTCATACAAAATCGCTAGAAAAAATAATGTGAATTGACCACGAAATTAGGAGATTAACCTAAAAATTCAAACAACTAATGCTAACACCAGATCTAGAAATAAAGACAATTAAATTCCCGCCAGAATGAAATTAAAAAATTAAGGTCTCATTAAGGGAGGACCCATTTTCCACCAAAGGCGAGTGGGTCTTGGCTAAGTTTCCAGGACCAAGCTTCATGGAGTTGAAAGGTCAAAAACCCATTCCAGATCAACTAAGAAAGGGGGTCCTATTAAGTGAGGACCCATTCGCCATCAAGGGTGAATGGGTCTGGGCTCAACTTACCAGGACCAAATTTTTCCCAATGAAATAATTTGATATTTAATTTATTCTTGTTGGGAAAGATCCTTGGGAGGTGTCAAAATGAAGGCCTAAAAGGGGGGTTAATAACTCCACTCAATCTTAGTGAATTAAGACCACCTAGATAAATGTGAAAGTACTTTAAAAAACTTTACAAAACTTAAACAAGGTATACATTATGCATATTTTATTTAGAAAGGGGCTCATAAGGCTTAATTAAGCAAATAAGTCCTAAAAAAGTGTGAAAGTGTGTTACAACACTTCACAACACCCTTGCAAAGGACCAATTAAGGTATGTTTTTGCTAAATAATTTTTTTAAAATAGTGTGAATGTTTACAAGACATTACAACACTAGTCCAAGATAGCATTTGTTCATTTTCAATGTCAGTTATCAGATTAAGCAAGGAAAAGACTACTTAAATTCTGTTACTACTGTAAGTTTATGGCTAATCTTTGATGGGTACATTGGGATGCAGTGAAAAGAGTGTTCAGATATTTACAAGATACTTTTGAGTATTCTTTATGTTTTCATGGTTATCCTAGTGGACCTCAACACTCAGTGAGTATTCATGGATATATGTGGATTCAAATTGGGCAGGTGACATTGATAAGATAAGATCCACCAATGGATATGTGTTTATGATGAATGGTGGTGCTACCAATTGGACATGAGTAAGCAACAAGTTGTGGTTGCTTTATCCATGATAGAAGTAGAGTACATGCAACTACTCATGCTTGTAAAGAATCCATTTGGCTTAAGCAATTATGTTCCGATAATGGTTTTGATGTAGGGGCGATTACTATCTATTGTGATAGTTAGAGTGTCATTTGCTTGGAAAAGAATCCTACTTTCCATGCCAAAACAAAGCACATTGATGTTCAATTTCCTTTTGTTCATGATATAGTGAAAGATGGAAAGGTAAAGTTGGAGAAGGTTGACACCCTGATGAATATTGTAGATGCATTGACAAAGTCAACGAGCATAGAGAATTTCAGATGGTGTTCAGAGTCTATGGTCTTCACAGCCTCTAGCAATTAAATCATGTTACTTTCACCGACTCTTCAAAAGTGTTTGATAAGTGGGAGAATGTTGGAAAAAAGAAGGTTTCTCAACCTTTTATTTTACTATAGTTGCATTGATTTTTCCATAATATTAAATGTTGCTATTTTTCTCACATTGTCTTGTGAGTTACAACTTGTAGTTTCTATTCAGATGAGGAGTGAAGTTGGAAAGTTGTTTTTACAGGTGGAGTTGTGTATAATTTTTTTTTAATTTCTGTGTTGAGTTTACATAGAATGTGAGTTTTCGAGGTGCAGTTATTTTGGCAAGTGCAAATTTCACAGTGGCATATGGTGAAAAATTGGAAACTTACCATTATGTGTGTGCAGTGTTTTTGACGCTTTCCATGTTGCATCTTTAGTCTTTGGCAGTTGTTTTAGAAATGTCTAATTTATGAATTGTAAGCTCATATATATTGAACACTTGTATTTTGGAGTTGTAAGTTGTTGTATTGAAGTACCATTATGCTGCCGAAATTACTCCATAATTGTGAAGTGTAAATACTCCTACAAGAGCATAGCTCTAGAATTATATTGTAACTTGTTAATTGTTGCTAGAGAATATAATTGAGATATGTTTTGGAGTGTGGGGGTTTTCTCTCAAAAGGGTTTTCCCCATGTAAAATTTTGTGTTATGATTTCATAATTTATCTATTTATGATATGTATGTGCATCTAAATTTGTAACTGTTAAAGGTGTTTACAAAATTTTTGGAACTCTCTCCTACTTAGATTAGTGTAGGAAGCTTCTTCCACGCACTTAGATTCCTTTCATTATTTGTGACTTAGCTCATGTTGCTTAGTGGTCTTGTTGGCTTCCTTTAATTATTAGTGACTTAGGTGATATTGCTTAGTGGTCTTGTCTCTTGACATTTTAGATTGATTGATTAAGACTATGCATTATATTTACTTTAAAATGCGACTTTTTGGACTATCTTTTTTTTGGATATGTATAATATTAATATTTATATATACAAAGTAATATAAACCACTTGATCAAGAAAAACAAAAACAAAAACTTTATTATATTATATTTTACTAAAATTTAATCTTGTAATTTTAAATACAAGAATTTATATTTGATGATTATAAATGATCTAAATACTATTTGTTGTATTTTAATGATGTTCATAAAAATAAAATATGAAGACTTCTTAAAAAGTCATCTATCTTAATATTATTTAAACTCAAATACAATTAACTATAAAATTCTCCTTAAATAAATCATGTTTGACTTACTAAATACCCTATTTGTATGCTTAAAAAATAATATTTTATATTAGGAAGGCGACAGGTTATAAATATTTGTGTTACAGCCAGGATAATAATACCTATGTAATTTTGAGTAATTTAGTCATAATTTGGAGGAATTTAGGCTTCCATCGATTAGCACATAATTCCCCAATTTGTCATTTTCAATATGATGGATTTGGTTTCCTGATTAGCTTTCCACCTAAGGGCGGTTTTGTGCCCGCCATTGACTCTATCTCCCAATCCTTCCTTCACACGTATTCTCAGTCACAGATTGCAGGGCTTCTTGTGTTTGTTTTTTCTGTTTGTTCCACTTCTTTGGCTCTTCTGTTTCACTTGACTGTCGGGTCGTGGTCCTTGGGCGATTTAGGCCAACTGCAATTTTTTTATTTTATTTTATTATAAGTCTCTTTCATATTCAATAGAAATTTTTTTAGTAGGTGTAATGGTCGTTTCTCTTTATGTTTTTGGTCCATGGCTATTAGATGGTTTTTTAATGTATTGAATACAATGTCAGATGGTTTAAGTTGTATGGGAGTTAGTAAGAAAAAAATCATAATACAAATAAGAAAATTTATATCTTAAAAAAAAAAAAAAACAAAGAAAGAAAGTCATTGCATGGATTATATCAAATTTTTGACCTTGTCACTTCAATGTAATCGTAAGTGTCTATCATATTCAATCGAAAAAGTTTTAGTAGGTGTTGTAATGGTGATTTCCCTTTATCTTTTGGCTCCATGGCTATTATGTGGTTTTTTAATGTATTGAATACAATATAAGATGGTTTAAGTTGTATGGGAGTTGAAATTTTTTCATAATATAAATATGAAAAGTATATGCTAGAAAAAAATGAAAACAAACAAAGAAAGTCATGTAATAGTGAAGTTGGGAGATGGAAAAAATATATAAATTGACATAAAATTTAGAAAAAATATAATAGAAGAAAACATATCTAAAGTATGTGTGACATCTCATTTTTAATCATATTTTAATGATTAATAATTGTTTAGAGTAAATAAAATCAATATTTTAAATGTTGTATTATGTATTGCATAATGTTGTGACAAAAAATATTCTTTTAACTCTATAGAATCTTTATTTGTTATGATAGATGTAATGTAAAAATTGACATCTTATTTGATTTGAAATAATGATCTTATGAAGAAATAACTACCATTGTACAATTTGAAGTGGATGTATGATAGTATTGTGTCCCTCCTAAATGTTGAAGAAGAGTTTCATTTGGGAAATGGTGGTAGATGGTAACCATGTGGCAAATGAACCATGTTAACCAGGAACATGAACACTACACTTGAGCTTGTGAATAGGTAATGCATTAAATAGGCATAAGGAAGCTAAGTTTTATTGCCAGTTGAAGTCTTTACTATTTTTCTAATAGTTGCATTATGTTATACCTAGTTGAATGTATAAGTTGTGAAGCATATTCAATTACTGTTTGTTCTTTTATTTAGAATGTAATTTAATTTTTAATATTTAATGTGTATTCTATGAAATATTGCTTTATTTATCACCTTGACTAAAGTAGTATGAACTTGATTCAATTAAAAATATATATAACTTGAGAATAAAAGTGACATCTAGAGTGCATTTATGCCAATCAATACCCATATTTTTTGTAAGGAATGAGAGTTAATGAGGGAGGAGTGGAATGCATTAAAGGGGCATATCTCTCTAGACTCTAGAGGGGAAATAAGATTCTCAGCATATGAGTATTTTATTTCTTCACCTCATAAAAATCCTTTTGGGGGGAGTGTATGAGAATAGAGGGAGACAAAGAAGGGAAGAGTTGGAGGAAAATAGGATAAAATAAAGTCAAAGTATGTCAAAGTATTGAATACAATGTAAGACTGTTTAAGTTGTATGGGAGTTAGTAAGAAAAAAATCATAATATAAATAAGAAAAATTATATCTTAGCAAAAAAAAGAAAACAAAGAAAGAAAGTCATTGCATGGATTACACCAACATTTTGACCCTGTCACTTCAATGTAATTGTAAGTGTCTTTCATATTCAATGGAAAAGTTTTAGTAGGTGTTGTAATGGTGATGTCCCTTTATCTTCTGGCTCCATGGCTATTAGGTGGTTTTTTAATGTATTGAATACAATGTAAGATGATTTAAGTTGTATGGGAGTTAGAAAATTTTCATAATATAAATATGAAAAGTATATGCTACAAAAAAATGAAAACAAACAAAGAAATTCATGTAATAGTGAAGTTGGGAGATGGAAAAAATATGTAAATTTCCATAAAATTTATAAAGTATGTGTGACATCTCATTTTTAATCATATTTTAATGATTAAAAAAATGTTTAGGGTAAATAAAATCAATATTTTAAATGTTGTATTATGTATTGCATAATATTGTGATAATAAATGTTCTTTTAACTCTATAGAATCTTTATTTGTTATGATAGATGTAATGCAAAAATTTGCATCTTATTTGATTTGGAATAATGATATTATAAAGAACTAACTACCATTGTACAATTTTAGGTGGATGTATGATAGTATTTTGTACCTCTAGATGTTGAAGAAGAGTGTCATCCAGGAAATGATGGTAAATGGCAACCATGTGGAAATTGAACCATGTTAACCAAGAACATGAACAATACACTTGAGCTTGTGAATATATAATGCATTATAGGCACAAGGAAGCTAAGTTTTGTTGCCAATCACTATGAATTCTTTACTAATTTTCTAATAGTTGCATTATGTTATACCTAGTTTACTATCTAAGTTGTGAAGCATATTCAATTACTATTTGTGATTTTATTTAAAATTTAATTATAATTTAAAATATCTAATGTGTATTCTACAAAATATTTCTCTATTTATCACCTTGATTAAATTAGCATGAAGTTGATTCAATTAAAATATATATAACTTGAGAATAAGAGTGGAAAAGAGCACATTTATGCCAATCAATACCCATATTTTTTGTAAGGCATGCGAGATAATGGAGGAGTGGAATGCATTAAAGGGGGATATCTCTCTATACTCCATAGGGGAAATAAGATTCTCAACATATGAGTATTTTATTTCTTCATTTCACAACAATCCTTTTGGGGGGAGTGTGTGAGCATAGAGGGAGACAAAGAAGGGAAGAGTTGGAGGAAAATAGGATAGAATAAAGTCAAAGTATGTCTAATTCCTTTACCTTAATCAAAAAATAAGTAAAAATAGATTAATTTGTACGATATTCTCCTCTATGTGAAATATTTAAATATCAAATCCCTTTGGTATTTAGCTCATGCTTATATTTTTAGTTGAAGCCCTTCATGCGTGTTTCTATTTACTTGTGTTAATTGATGAATGGTCATATCTTGTTTTGATATTTTAATAATATGATCAAAAGAATCTCATACTAGCTATATAATTTTATAGTGTAGCCAATCAAAGAGAAAAAATGAAAGATTTTAAATAAACCTATTTTGTGAAGTATTATACCAATTTAGTAAATTATTTGAATGTAATACTTCGAGACAATTGAATCAAAAATTTATTTACACTATTTTTGTATGAGAAATTGATGTACATTCCCATATGCATATTGAGGCTATTAGTTGACTTGTTTAGCTCTAATTTTGTTTAAATTTTATTTTCATACTTAACAAATTTCTTAATATTTTTTATAACCAATTATTTAACTAATATTGTGTTGAGAAATCTTTAATTTTCACAACTATTAAATTTGTAGTAGTTGTTTTTAGTTCCACACAATACTATAGTTAATTTAAGAGTACCTAATGTAAATATTTAAGATTAAGTAAAGACAATATGTTGAATAGCAAGGTTGAACTGCATTTTGCACATATGCATATTGCTCTAAATATCAACACTTGGATTTGGAAATGCGTTACAACTAATATAACCTTCTTGATATTAATGGCTTACTTTAAAAAATGATTATATTCTCAATTAGATACCTAGCAATGTTATGGTCTTTGTTTCTAAAGGATGGTTGTGTTTGTGAAGAAAATAATATAGATTAATTAGCTATTTACCTAATATCTTAATTATCTAGAAGTGTTAAGTTTGAACTTATCTCTATGTAATGGTGTATTTTAGTTAAATTTTAAACCCTTGATAAACTCAAATTGACTCATAGATTCATGTGTGAATGAGCATGCATAAGCTTGTCTCCTTGACTGTGATATAATAAGGTTTAATACCATGGTTTTATCCATCTCAAAAATGTCTCTTTATGACACTGAGTTTATAGATATGTTGCTTATGATAGGATATGTTGATATTATTGCATTGATCATTAATAATCAAGATAATCATATATTTCTAATCTTGTGTGTCGTCTTATACTTTCTGTTTTTATTATTATTTTATGATTAAGGGGCTAATATAAATATACTAACAATAGATGTTAGTATATGGATATATTATTATGGGTGGGATTAAAAATGATCCAAATTGCATATCCTCCCAACTAAATACTTAAAAGTATTCATATGGATGATTTATTGCATAGATTGAATGGATAAATATAACACTTTATCTAGTTTTGTGGAATTATAATAATAGAATAAACTCAAAAGGTAAGGGATGTTAGAAGACTAGAAATGATAATCATTTTTATACTTGTATTATTGATATAAATGAGACCAAATCAAGGTAGGGGTATCAGATATTAGAGAGTAATGATTAATCTCTACAATTGTATTAATGATCATATTGTGTATTAAAGATGAACAATACCTTTTCAGAGTTGGGTATACTAAGGATTGGGAACTCATACTTTATATGTAGATGGGAAAAAGGGACCTAGGATTAACTTTAAAAAGACAAAATGTAAGAGAAATATTTTAGTGTTACAGCCAACATACTTAATTCCAACAAGTACTTGTCCGTGGTTTATTTGTAATTTGCATGAAGGTACGCCTCCATCATTTGCAAATAATTCCCCAATATGTCATTTTCAATATGATGGATTTGCTTTCCCGATTCGGTTTCCGCTTCATTACTCTACAACGACGGTTTTGTGCCCGCCATTGACTTTATCTCACAATCTCTCCTTTCCTTCCTTGATATATATCCTCCACAAAGAAACTGCATAATAAGCGAACAACTTCTTCCCCCGAGGACAGATCTTCCTCTCTTTTCCCTTTCTATCAGAAACTCCCAACTGATTTTCCATGAAAGGCGATAAGAACAACGCTTCGGAAAGCGACAAAGACAGATCATTTCACAGAATAATGAAGGCGTTGTCTCCATTGCCATACCTAGGCAAAGCCCGCGATTATTATGTGAGAAGCCTCAACAAATGGGCGGCAAAGGCCAATTCCAGCGGACTGGCCGCAAGCGCTTGCTCCGCTGCTACTATACCAAAGAGCTTCATGACAACTTCCGCCAGAAAGGATGACGAATATGGGGAGCTTGTGAGGGCCGCGTCGCAGAGGAGGAGTTCGGGTTCCAGTTCAGGGTTATACAGATTGGCTTCTGTAAAGCAGGCGTTGCCGAGAAGTAGGAGCGCGGCACCCTCTGTGGGCACGGTCCACGAGGACGAGCCTTGCTACTGTCCCCCCACTGTACCCAAGAGCGTTAGCGTCGCCGCTTCGCGTTACCCTCGCTCGCGCACCTCTTCTAAGAAACACAATTTCCATCCTCGGTGACAGATTGCATCGGAGCTGCAAGGCTTCTTGTATTTGTTTTCTCTGCTTGTTCTGCTTCTTTGGCTCTTCTGGTTGACTCGATTGTTGGGTTGTGATGATTGGGCGTTTTAGGCCAACTGCAAACAGTTTTACAATAAGAAATTTTACCAGTGGAAGTTTGAAGTCCCTATTGTTACTGTAAATTGAGCAATGTACCTATCTTCATCTGCTCTTTTGTAAATTAATATTACGTGGAATACAGCAAATTTTCGTGCCTGTCACTTCAACGTAACTATTTAAGTTTCTTTCATATTCAATGGAAAACTTTTAGTGGGTGAAATGGGGATTTCTCTCATCTTTTGGGTCCATGGAGGTGGTTTTTTAATCTATTAAATAGAATGTAAGATGGTTCAATTTGTGTGGATGTAATTTTTAGTATGTTAAGAAAATTAAAAATAACGAAAGAAAGATAATAGATAAATTGGGAGATGAAAAATGATGTAAATTGACATAAAATTTAGGAAAGATATAAGAGACGGAAAGATATCTAAAATAAGGAGGAGAAATGTTGGTTTGGAAAGGGAATTATAAGATTCGGAGGGAAAATGAAAGGAATTTTTATACTAGGTATACTGAAGGTTTTGAAGGAGAATGAAAACATAAATCTAGATGTAAATGTAGAGGAATGAAATTGATATGGGCTTGAAGAGGGTTAGAGTGAGAAATGGAAAAAGCTAATTTGGTAGAGGGTTGACTAATTCTAAAAAGGAAATAAAAGAAAAACCTAAACTAGAGTTTTTTATGGCTTAAAAGGGAGCAAGGAGAAAGGAGGAGGTGAAAAAGAGTGACACAATGGATGTGGGAGATGAGTGAAAATGATGGAGGGTGATAAGGGATGACAAAGGGAAATAAAATGTAGGTTAGGAAATAAATTGATGTAGGAGCATCCCGGCTATAAGAGCAATCTTGGATCACCCAAAAAAAAATTGTTTCTTTTTCAAATAAGGGCTAAATTTGGCAAGATTACTATGTTTAGTAAGTTGGTATTTATGCATGTATGGACACAAAATCTTACACGGACTTCCAGAATGGTGAAGAAACCACCTCAATATCATTTGTTATTTGTGGGATATTGATAATTTCAAATTTCAAAATCTTGTTAAAAATAACCGAAGTCAATTTTGAGGCACTTAGAGGCTTTGGATGGGCTTGAAAATTGGCCAAAAACCAAGATATTGTTGCAGTGAAGAAGACACTAAGAGGGGGGGATGAATCATTGTCTTAGAATTTTTTTAACTTTTTCCTTTAAAAGGAACCAAGTAATTTATGCTCTTAATATTTCAATGATAAATACATTCATGTGAATTGAATTCAATCATTAAAGAACTAAAATAAGAAATATTAAAGCAAATCAAAGATCATCATAGTCTTGAAACATTATCACATCAAAGCAATGAGACCATAAGACAAAGAATTTGATGAGTGGAAAAACCTCTAGGGGTAGAAAAACCACTCCAGAAATGATGCCTCATTGGCTTAATCTAATTTTTTTTGCTTACAATGCCTCACTGGCAATACTATCTCACTGATAGATTTCAAATGCCTCACTGGAAATACTATCTCACTGATAAATATCAAATGCCTCACTGACAATACTATCTCACTGATAGATTTCAAATGCCTCACTGGAAATACTATCTCACTGATAGATATCAAATGCCTCACTGGAAAAAATGTCCTCACTGACCAGAGAACCTCACTGGTTATAAGAATACCTCACTGGCATATACATTTAGTCACCAACAATATAGAATGTAAAATATAGAGAGTTTATCTGTTTCTCTTCAAATCATATTTCATTTTCATTCTAATACATTTAATATCTTAAAGATTCATTTTAGAATATCTAAAATACTAAATATATTAGTTGTACAAATTGTTTTGCATCATGTTTGCAAAACTTCAATCACAAAATTTTGTTTACATTCAATAAGATATCTCTGTTAAAAACATCAAACTACCAACAATGATAAATCACTATTTATATATACATTCCAAGAATGGTTACTGCCTTTCAGATAAATACCACATGTAGCCTATTAACTATCTTCAAAATTGTCCCCTGTTCAAGCTTATAACCAACAAGAAAACTATATTCAAACTGTGTCTTTGAACTAAAAACAAACTACCATCTTCATAACTAATCTGTATGTGCTTTAATCCTTAATCACAAAATGGTTTTGTGTTTTTGTTAAAAAATGACTAGGGTTTCAAAAGAAATAGTTACAAATTAATGAAACACCATTTTAAAACAAACCCAACACTATTTATCAAACTAAATGATAGTTCAAAGTTAATGAATGTTTTAGCCTTTACCATTTCAGATAAACCGAGAGCCATGAAGGCTAAAGGAACGAAAACACCTATTCACCCTTGCTTTATTTCATCGAAGTCACTGCCTCAACACCTCCACTTCCATTCTATCTATCTTTTAACACATACATGAAAAATACAATGTATGCAAAATAATCTTCAAACCCATGTAATTAAAGAATAAGAATCCCTAAAAAATAAAGGTAGATTATTGTGCATTCTATATTCCAAGAAATGTTAAACTCAATCAATAGGATAAAAAGATAGAATACCACTAAACTCAAAATAAAACCACTTCCAATAAGACAATGTAAAATAGTACAAATGAAACTGAGTTACCAATTTGCTTGCCATGGTAAACCTTAATTGCTTGTAGAATGCCAAAACCACTGTCCTGAAGATGCAGCCACTAAACCACCTTCTCAATCGAAACTTTTAGCTTTATGCAAACCCTAGCTTGGCCAGGGAAAAATGATTTTGAGTTTTTCCAAGAATGAAAGTAAATTAGGGCACAAATATTGTTTTAGTGTTACAAATAAAACATTATTACTATATCCCCAATAGTCACTATGTCGGTCATGATTTTCCCAAAAAACTATAATTCTCATAATACTCAATTGTAGTTGATGTTGACAACCATACTACCTTGTTAGCCTTGTTGATATATAAACCTTTGTCTATGCACAAAGTCTAAATGAGTTTAGACTTGTTAACCATAATCATCACCTCTAATAGCTTGAGAAATTTGCACCAATCATTATACCTTGTAGATAATCAAAGTATTGCACCTCATATACTAATGCCATCTAGATGAATCATGATCTTGTAATGATACCTTATTACAAGATACAAATTGATATTGTTTGTATTATAAAATCAATGTCTCATGTATTATGTGAATGATAAAATCTTAATGTCTTATCAATGGACTCATTGATAGAACATTAAGCCCCTTATCCATGACATAATGCATCTGGTAGTGAGAGCTAATCAAGTATCAACATGTATCAACTAATAAGATAACATAAATCACATGAATAGAATACAATATAAATATATTGTGAATCAAATGATCATTGTTGAGAATATTCCATCAACACATATAATGCATTATCATACTGAACCCGAACATGTCATACCTATGTATCAAATGCACGATACCATATCAATTCAAAAGTTTGTATTCCTATCAGTCTATATTCCTATCAAATACCTACCATCAAGTATCTTTGACATCAAGGGAAACAACTACAACAACTATGAGGGCCAACAAACTCCCCCTTTGGCCTTGATGGAAAAGCACTAAAGCTCTCTCCCCCTTTTTTCATCAAGAGACAAAGGACTATACAAAAATAGATGAATCAAATGTAACATAGCAAGAAATGGAACAAAAGATCTTGTAATAGTCACTGTATATGCTTTGGAAACTATGCAAAAGTTAGGAGTAATCCTGATATCCATCATGAAGGGAAACAACTATAGGCTATCTCATAACTACTGCATTGAAATGTCACTGAGTCATGCACATAACTTGCCTTGTTATAAGCCATAGAAACTGTCAGATCAGGTTGTGAATTTTAAGTTTCAAATACCAAGCAAGTGATAAAAAATTCAAATATATCATAGTTATTCAACAGATTTTACACTATTATACCACTGAAAACAAAATGTACAATGCCCTTGATAATCCATTGTCAAAAAGCACTAAAAATCTAACCAATTTGACAAAGATGTTGTAGGATAACCAAGAATGAATATATGGTAACAATACCAATAATATCAACAACATCAATAGGGGTAAGATTAAGCATGCAAAGCTCCCCCTAACTCCATGGAGTGAGAGATTCATAATATGCATTGTCATTGATAGAACAATCAAACTCTTCCATTGTACTGCCACTATCCAAACAACCTTTCAAAGATCCAAATCCAAAACTCAAACCAATTCTAATTGTCACTGTGTATCAATATTAGAAAACAAAGCACTATTAACCAATATCAATTTTTCATCTTGCCCTTTGTCACAGAGATATTACTTGCTCCCCCTAAAAGTAACATTGGTCAAAGCCACAATAATGTTCAAACAACCTTCTAACAATTGAGCCCTTCTCATCTATTGAAAATAATGTCAAAGAAGCTACAAGAAAGGATCATTATCACCAGGTAGTAGGATATCCATTGACTACAAGTAACATTGAAAGTTCTGTAAGACTCTTGTGCTACTGTTTTCATGCAAATACACCAAGGATCTATACCAAACATTTGTGATATATTATCATCAAACAAAGTTCCAAGGACCATCCTAGAGCAAGGTTCCAAAGACCATTTCAATATGTATGGGAAAAAAACATCACTATAAAGCCACTACTCATGTCACAAAACATAAACAAAACACACTTGATGTACTCTTTCAATAATAGGAAGTCTGAATGGACAAGCACAACATTGTAATGCTCAAGATTCATTGTTTCAAAAACCAATTTTTATGCAAGATAACTATATACTCAACATAACACAAGTCACTGACTACTAACAAAACCAACTGTCTTGCTGTGATGTTCCACATTATTAAGAAAGATTGTCTTCAAGGAAGCTCTATCAAAGACCATTGAATTAGCAACATTTACAAGATGCATTGAACACTGTCAAGGATCATTGAGCACTAACATCCAGCATCATAGGTATGAGTGAAGACATTACCAATATATACAAAACATTGTCACCAAAAGCACTGACACATAATAGTACTAGCACATAAGAGCACCAGTAGCAAAAAGAGCATTGCTAATAAAATGATTTGACATAGGTTGTAACTGTTATGATTATACTGTGAGACCATCACATGATCTTAGAGAATTCTATAGTACTTTGATTGTACTATTTCCCCATTTAGGTTTCAAGGAGAAAGTAGAGATAAAGACACTCTAAGATCACTTGATCACATTTCCTCCTTTGACGACCTACCATATTATCTGCAACTTACTCCCCTTACAAATGAGCTCCATATGAAAAGTTGTAGTCTTTGTCCTACATAGTGACACAAGCTAAGAGAGTGCATTATATTCATTACTCCACTCTAGTAGACTAACCACCTCAAAGCACTACAAAACTCAATTTCAAGCAAATTTTATGAGCAACTGTCAAGACAAGTATTAATATGTTTCAATCATTGCAACTGTCAAAGCATAGGTACCATCAAACTTACTACCAATGCATAGCAAGTGTTTTCTAGACAATGCATTGCATCACCATTCACCCAACTACTATACTATATCTATTCACCTTTGTAACAAGAATTCACACAATATAACTGAAACTGGTCATAACATAAATGATCAATTTGAACTATCCTTATATGGTGTCACGGTATCTTGATCCTTTTTACACCAATGAATTTTCTTTTGACCCTTCCCTAGAACTGGATTTGAACCACCCAATTTTTGATCTTAACAACTTTGTTGCCAAGACAATTACCTTCTATTGGACTGCCCACTAAGATGATTATTGACTATTAATGCTTACCACTCCATTGAACATTCATTATGACTAAAAAAAAATTGCTACTGTTCATTGTCTTGAGTACTATCTTGAAGTTCACTATGCTTTTTCAAATAAGTCACAATAGTTGTGCAAAGCTCTCAAGCAATTGAAACAACCAGTGTCACAAAAAAATGAGATGTTGTCAAAACACTGAGAAACAACACTACAAGAAGCATTACAAGCAATTACATGATCATGTTTCCAAATAAAGAAAGTATCTTCATGTCATTTCAAACACCACACACTGTCAAACAGTGCCACAGAGCAGAGGAGACATGACCATTTTTACCACTTGCTACAATAATCTATCAAGACAATATGTCAATATAGTTGAACTAAAAGACTGTCAAATGTTCCACATTCTTCTACACTTCTCAAAGGGGTTAAAAGATAAAAACACTAATCTGCTCCCCCTTACTGCATGTGACCTTCTATGTGCTTAGAAATGTTTCTTGTGTAGCATGCACAAGATTGGTTCCTTTCTCTTCTTTCCTTTGCTTTCTTCTACAAACCATATGTGATCCTTTATTTTTGTCTTTATCCCTAAGTAGTCTTTCAACACTACTACAAAAGTGTGCTATATGCCCAAGATGATTACATTTGAAACATCTTATATTCTTATCTTTTAAGAACACACTTTTCTTAATAGACTTTGCAGACCTTCTACAATGTACGGCCTTATGACCAATAGCATGACTATTGAAACAAATTTGACCCTTTGAAACAAAATAATTTCTTCTTGAAAAACCAAACCACCTTTTATCAACAAACTTACAAGATGCAGTCTTATGACCATAAGTGTTACAAATATAATAATAACCTTGAAAATGAGTATAATTGTACCTCATTGACTGATATTTCCTGGAAGGTGGAGGCCTTGAGAATCTATCTATTCTTTTTCTTCCAACATCAACAACTTTATCTTCTGCTTTCTTCTTGTCTTCCTCGAGAGCAACAAAATAATAGCTCAAGTCTATTTTCTTTCTAGGAGTTTGTTTAACTTTAAAATTTTGCACTTTTCCATCTACAGATACAAAGACTGTCTCATGTTTTGGCTCCTTTTCATTTGAAGAAATTTTCCCTATCTCATATCCTAAACTAGTAGGATCTTTATGTTGTTTTTGATTCCCTAGCATTTTATTCAACTTGTTGACATTGTCATCAAACTTTTGACTCTTTTCTAATTGCTTCCCAACCGTCTCGATATCTTTTCTAAGAGAGACTATTTCTCCTTCAACTTTGTGGCATTCAATAGTTTTAACTTCCCATCTGATTTAGTTTTCTCTACTATTCTCTTTCCTTCTTCAACCTCCATTTTCAAGGAGATGATTAACATGTTAGAATCTTCAATCTTAGTTTTCAATGAACTGATTTCAAATTCTAATATTTTACAATTGTCCTCTTTTATTTATGTCTTGTCCTTGGAGGCTTTTTCTTGTTGAATTTGATCTTTTAAACTTTTGTTCTATTTCCTGAGTTTTTTAATCTCATCTAGGGTAGCACATAATTCTCCCTCAAAACCAATTTCACACTCTTCTACAAGCTATGGATTCTCCTTAGGAATTTCTACTTTTGTAGGCTATGATTTTTCTTTCTTATTCCTATTCCTCTTTCCCATTTTAGACACAACACTCCAATACCAGGGACCCTTAAGTCGATTAGGCTTGTTAAATCAAGGGTTTGGCTTTGATACCACTTGTTGGAGTGAAGAAGACACTGAGAGGGGGTGGTGAATCAGTGTCTTAGACAAATCTTAACTTTTTCCTTTAAAAGAACCAAGTAATTTATGCTCTTAATATTTCAATGATAAATACATTCATGAATTGAATGAAATCATTAAAGAACCAAAATAAGAAATATTAAAGAAAATCAAAGATCATCAAAATCTTGAAACATTATCACATCGAAAAAATGAGACCATAAGACAAAGAATTTGACAAGTGGAAAACCCTCTAGGGGTAGAAAAACCACTCTAGAAATGATGCCTCACTGGCTTAATCTAAAAATGTTTTTGTTTACAATGCCTCATTGGCAATACTATCTCACTGATAGATTTCAAATGCCTCACTGGCAACACTATCTCACTGATATATTTCAAATGCCTCACTGGCAATAAAATAATGCCTCACTAGCAATAAAATAATGCCTCACTAGCAAAAATGGCCTCACTGACCAAAGAACCTCACTGGTTACGAGAATGCCTCAAGTTGGCATATACATTTAGTCACCAACAATATAGAATGCAAAATATAGAGGGTTTCTCTGTTTCTCTTCAAATCATATTTCAATTTCATTCTAATACATTTAATATCTTAAAAATTCATTATGGAATCTCTAAAATACTAAATATATTAGAACTATACAAACTATTTTGCATCATGTTTTCAAAACTTCAATTACAAAATTTTGTTTACATTCAAAATGATATCTCTATTAAAAACATCAAACTACCAACAATGAAAAATCACTATTTATATATACATTCCAAGAATGGTTACTTCCTTTTAGATAAATGCCACACGTAGCCTATTAACTGTCTTCAAAATCGCCCATGTTCAAGCTTCTAACCAACAAGAAAATTATATTCAAACTGTATCTCTGAACTGGAAACAAACTGCCATCTTCATAATTGATCTATATGTGCTTTAATCCTTAATCACAAAATGGTTTTCTGCTTTTGTTAAAAACCAACTAGGGTTTTGAAAGAAATAGTTACAAATTAATGAAACACCATTTTAAAACAAACCCAACACTATTTATCAAACTAATGATAGTTCAAAGTTAACGAACGTTTTAGCCTTTACCATTTCAGATAAACTGAGAGCCATCGAGGTTAAGGAATGAAAACAACTATTCACCCTTGCTTTATTTCATCGAAGTCACTACCTCAACACCTCCACTTCCATTCTAACTATCTTTTAACACATACATGACAAATACAATGTATGCAAAATAATCTTCAAACCAGTGTAATTAAAGAATAAGAATCCTTAATGAACAAGGGTAGATTATTTTGCATTCTATACTCCAAGAAATGTTAATCTCAAAGGGTGATCCCACAATAGTGGTTTACAAATTTTGGCCAAACTGCACACTGAAATTATTATTTTTAACTAAATATTCACATTCAGGCACCTATAGCGGCTAAACCGCGAGGAATTTGAAGATGATGCAAACTAGAGTCTCATCACATTTTTATGTAGAATCTAAATTTTTTTTTTTCAAAAATTTTGGAATCAGATTGCAGTTCTTTTTCCATCTCCCACAAAAACTCATTTTTTTTCATAAAACAACATTTTAAAAAAGTGACACACACCGTATAACGCATAACTTTTTTTCCATGAAGGATAAAATTATAATTCTTTCAAATTTAGATCTGTAACTCCAATATCTAGTGCTTCCACTTGGTTAGATAGTTTTTTATTGAATATTTTTTTATTAATCAAGTTTTGAAGTCAAACCAATCACAATTCAGACATAGTGCGACCGTATAACATGTAACATTTTTGTATATATTGAATTTATTTTTTTTTTTGGTTGGATCAACGACTTCAATATCTAGTGCACTCATATTTTTCAATTTTTTTTTGATAATCTACTATTTTTCCACATGTGCAGAACATAGACCTTCATTTTCAATGAAAAACCTATGTTTAATAAAACTAAAAAAACAAATACATAATAAAAATAAAACATATTAAAATTATATTCGTTGGATAGCTTGTTCCGAGGACTACCTAATTCCATTTGGGTTTGTGAAGACTCCTCCATTTTCATCCTAAACCCGAGCTTTGAAGCGTAAAAAATTATGTTTTTTTTGTGTTTTAGGGGGAGAATGAGGAATTAGGGGTGTTCATACAAACCACTATGGGTTCGAGCTAACCCATAGGGCTTCGCTCAAACTAGGGTTCATTTGAACCCCCCAAAATATGCATTTTTCTTTTGTTTTTTTTGGGTGGGAAATGTGGGCCTAGTAATTAATGGGTTTGCTTGAACCCTAGTTCGGTCGAACCCCTTTTGGGTTCGGTCGAACTCGTAGGTTCATTTGAACCCCTAAAACCATTTTCTTTTCCATGGGGTCATTTTTTCTCAGTTTTCCTTTCTCTATCAAATTGGAAACCACTATTGTGGCTTCACCCCAACCAATAGGACAAAAATCTAGAATAACACTAAACTCAAAATAAAACCACTTCCAATAAGACCATGTAAAACAGTACTATGAACCAAGATTCCAAACTTGCATGAACACAAGAAACAAACATCATATTAGATCAAATGCAAGTTAGGATCATGATTCCCCAATAAATCCATTTGAATTGCAAAGGAAGAGGAATGAAATGAAGAACATAAACAAGCATAAACCAAAGATATTAAATCCTATTCAAATGCAAAGCAAACTCTTAATCTCTTGGGGGAGTTGGTGCCAATTTGATGTGGAAATTGGCCCTTTCCCAACTCCTATGCAAGCTTTTATGATTTGATGAGGATGTGATCCACTTTGTTGAAGATTAAAGTATGCTCCATGATGAAAAACCTGCATAACCTAGCTATAATTTTGATGAAATGCTAATACTTGAGAATGGATTTGAGTATAATAAGTTTTCTCAAATTATGGATAGTAAAATGAGGAATGAAGCCTCTTATTTATAGAATGACAAGTTGGAGAAATGCCCAAAATGAAGCAATGTGGGACTAACATTCAACCAATGGCAAGGTGTCACTTGTCAAGAGATGGATGGATGAAGGATGTGCACATTTTGCTGAATGTGCCCATAAATGCAATTAGGTGATATTTGAAATTAGTGAAATGACATGTAAAAGGGAAAATGAATGTATTAAATGCCACTTGGCTCAAGGAAAAAAGACTTATTAGGTGAAGAAAATGTCTTGTTGGAAGGACAAAGTCCACTTGGATTTGAATTCAAATTTGAGAGAATATTCCTCCATTATGCCATGTTGAGAGAAAAAAGGGATTTAATAAATGGATTAAATCTACTTTCATGTGCAAGTGGCAAAAGCTAGAGGATGGGACATGAAATAGAATTAAATTAGTCAAGGGTTAATTAATTTAATAGGAGATTAGATGATGTGACAAATTTCACTTAGATTTATGGGTTGATTTAAATCAAATATGAGAATAATATGATAAAATGATTAATTAAATAATGATTTTTTATTTATTTAATTAAAGGAGTTGAAGTTAGATTAAATCAAATAAGGTTTTAATTTATTTAATTTAATGAGATAGACTTTAGGGATTTAATCAAATAAGATTGATTATTTAATTAAATAGGGATAATTAGATTAGTCTGATTGATTTAATTAAATGACTTAATCAGATAAATGATTTATTTAATTAAGAGAGGAAGATTGATGAATTTAATCAAATAAGGGTATTCGATTAAATGGTTAGATTTAGGGATGATTTAGGATGAAATGGTGTTAGTAGTCGGGATTAGATGTGCAATGTCAATCAGTACGTTTTTCGTGTCTACATTTTGCCCCTCTTTGAAGCAAAGTACTCATTACATTGGTTTAAAGAATAAACTTGCCGCGATCAAAATTCAAAAGAAATATGATTTTTCAGTTGCCCCAATGGAAAGTACACTGGTACATTGCCCCTTCGAGAGATTGAGCGAAAAGATTCAATTTGAGGGTCGATCTTGCGATAAAGAGGTTCAAGATGGATGTATGGATGGTTATGATAATGATGCAAATGAGATGGATGAGATGAATGATTCCTATATGGTTATGCAATGGATGTTTTATGCAAATGTATGGTTTTATGAGATGTTTAGTATGAGCACTCCTAAATCTGCAAATGGATAAATCTCCAACACTCAATAACATGGGTTAGTTCATGCAAATGCAAACTTACTAATACTCCTATGAAATAATACATTATGCTTCATGAACAAAATGAAATAACATAAACCAATAAAAAGCTTAGAGAAGCACAATAGACACCTATTCCATAGTGGATTGGTGTCACTTTGATATGAAAAGTGACCCTTTCCCAACCCTTGACAAGCCAATGATGAAGATGCAATGCTATGATAATGAAGTAGACAAAATTAGCTCTCAATGTGAAGAGAGTAACTTTGCATGAAGATTGTGGATGATTAAAATGAAGGATAGCCTCTCCATTTATAGAAGAGTTTGATGAGAGAAGAGGAAAAAGGGATGAATGTGGGATAAAAACCCAACCAATAGGAAGGAGCCACTTTTCACCATGTGAATGGGCCAAGGATGTGCATGTTTTGATGAATGTGCCAATAAATAACATTAGGTGGCTTTTTAAATTTGAAATTTGGCTTGTTGGAGGGAGAAGAAAGGGTCTCAAATGCAAGGTGGGGGACATGTAAGAGGGGAGTTAATGCTATGTTGGAAGGGACAAGTCATTTGTGGGGAAGATTTGAAATGAGGGAATATTCCACTTTTATGCCATGTTGATGGAAATTTGAAGATTTAATAAATCAATTAATTGATTTATTTGTGCAAGTGGGAAAAGCTAGAGGATGGGACTTGCATTAGATTTAACCTTAATCATGATTTAGTTAACTTAAGTGAAGATTAGGTGATTTGACCTATTTGATTTAGATTTATGGATTAAAATAAATCAAAAGGAGATGGAAAATGATTTAGACTTAGTTAAATAAATATTTTTATTTATTTAGCTAAAGGGGATGATGTTAGTAGTTTAATTAAATAAGTTTGATTTATTTAATTAAATGAAGAACTTTAAAAGCTAATTAAATAAGATTGATTTATTTAATTAAAGGGGGACTTTAGGATTAAATAAATAAAAATGATTTATTTAATCCAAAGAGGATAATGATTTAAATATGTTTGATTGATTAACAGAGGAATTAAGATGGATTAACTAAATGGTTAATAGAGGAATGATTAATGTGGAATCGAAGTTAGTTGATTAGGATATTTTTCATGTCTACACTTAGACTAACAAATCTATATTATGATGATGAACAATGCATGTGAGATGATCAGTGTTTCCTATATGATATGATATGATTTGTAGTATGCTGATGGTTTGTGGATGCAAGATGGATGCATTGGTGATGATGATTAACTATCCTGGTATGATGTTAGCGTGGAAAAGAAGAAATGAGATGATGACAAGAGGATTCAACAAGCCAACTTTGTTAGAGACGATGATGAGAAATGGATGATTTTCTTATCAAGAATTGGGACTTTAAAAGGGCCACCTACCTTATGCTTAATTACACACATAAGTACAATGCATCAAGGTATAAAGAACCAGGATGGCGTTGCACCTAGTGTGATGGAATTTGACTCAACAATCAGATAGGAGTACTCCTGTTCACACCTAGCATACGAAACCTCGTTTAAAATGCAGTTCAAATATTTCAAACATCTTAGACCAAAAATAGAAAGGAAATCCTTCCTATGTGGTCAACAAGATACCTCAAACACCCTCCCTACACCCAAATAAAGCACGCATGACCGAGGTTATATTACAAGAACATCCCACAACCGCAACAGATAAAAAGATAATTATCGTTGCCTCATTCCTATCTCTCTAAACCCTTTTGTTTGGATGTCATCGAGAGGTCCTTGGAATGAGTGCACTAAGATAAATCAAAAGACAAAGATAAAGTAAACAAACAAGCTAATGTTCTTCATATCGCTAGCCAAGACAAAACTACGATGATGCCTAATGTTGATGTCCATTGTAGGAAGGATGCATGTCCTAGGGCATGATGATATCAAATGATTTGATATGGGACTGATTGGATGATAGGCTATTGACACAAAGAGTTGACTATCTTGTTTACGTACTAACCTAGACTT
Organism: Sequoia sempervirens; assembly: GCA_007258455.2. Classification (NCBI taxonomy): domain Eukaryota; kingdom Viridiplantae; phylum Streptophyta; class Pinopsida; order Cupressales; family Cupressaceae; genus Sequoia; species Sequoia sempervirens. The sequence continues at coordinate 48,024,711 of VDFB02018296.1, forward strand.
GAGTCTTTCACGATTGAGTTTTCACTTTTAACTTGCTAGACTTGTTTCTGACTATTTCACCAAAGTTTGGGGATGATGATTGTTTATTATGAGTGATGTTTATTGCAGGTGAAAGCGAGATGAGATGGATGGATTTTTTCAAATATTTGGATGTTTTTAATGTTTTTTGAATTGTTTTGAGGTTGTTTTTGGTATTTTTGAGATTTTTCAAATATTTTGATTTTTGAATTTTCAAATGTTTTGGGGTTTTCTAAAATTTTGACCAAGAGACTAACCTAAAGACCTATCCTAGGGGCCTCAGGGGTTGATCAACAAATTAGCCTTGCCTACATTATACATGTAGAGACCACGTAGTTTGACTGACACAAACTTGATTATTGATGAGATATGAACAAATGGGCTACCAGTTTATTATGACAAACTCCTAGAGTACTGACCTAAGTGTCTTGGGGGATGATCAAAGATCAACCCTGCCTACGTTCAAGGCTTAGAGACCCGTAGTTCAACAAGACAACTCAGTTTTTGACTTTTTGACTGACTTTTTGACTTGTTTTTGGATTTTTTGATTTAGGGACCTCAAGAATATACACGAATCCAATTTGATGAGAACATGCCCCCAGTGTGATGTAATAGAATACTTTGATAAAGGTAGTACAAACTGACCTTGAGGATGGGCCGAGTAGTACTAAGAGGGATCTTTACACGAACGCATGACCAAGCTATGATGCAGATGCCAAACGGATGAGTGATGGATGGAGATATGGAATGCGATGGATGATGGAATCTTGATGGATGGATTATGTAGAACAAGTCTTGAAGATCCTAGTGGATGGAATGTGCTTATTTACACAAGGTGCCTGTTTGTCAAGTTTTCACCAAGGTACTTGCCCAAAGTGTCACCAAAGTGGTTTCCACTAGAGGATGATTTTTTCTCTTTACTATTTTCAATCCTTTTTGTCTTTTTTTTTGGATTTTTTTCTTTTTTAATTTTTTTTGTTGTCACCAAGATGCATGTTTGCTAGGTTTTTATTAGGGTGACCATTTTTTTAGGACATTTTTTGATTTTTTTGATTTTTGGTTCTATACCTCGAAAGATTAGGTATGAAACTTTTTAAGATGGGAGTTGTTCATGGGCTCTTGCAGAGGTTCCCCTTCAGGTGTTGATAACTGATATGCCCCTGACTTGTAGCTCGTTGTGATAAAAAATGGCCCCAACCAATGGGGTTCAAATTTTCCTTTGCCATTTGGGTTTCAGACATTCTTCTGATTCTCCTTTAGGACAAGTTCTCCAACTTGGAAACTTCTAGTCCTAATCTTCTTGTCATAACTCCTTTTAAGCTGATTCTGATAGACTTGCAAATGATTTAAAGCATCCATATGCCACTCATCCAGTAGCTCCACCTCATTCAGTCTTGATACTTAGTATTCTTCATC